>JAYRBT010000178.1:1387727-1413610 GCA_036023395.1 Myiotriccus ornatus | reverse complement strand
CCGGGGCCGAACACTGACCCTGCGGGACACGGGCAGATCCCACACACACACACAGTGTGCCCTCGGGCCGCCCTGAGGGGAAACACAACACAGGGCCACCTGATGTGAAGGCAGAGCAGACCCGCCAAAGACAGGCACCCAAGCTCTTAAGTTGCTTTGAAACCGAAATGACAGCCAGGACTCACTGCAGTAAGTAGTTCAGTGCTTCATGGGCAAGAGTAATTTCTCACCCCTCACCCGATGCTGTTGGAAAGAGCCTTCCATCCGAGAAATGGTTCTTTACACTGGTTTGCCTTGAAGTGAAGTAGAACATGGAATGTTTACATTTGAGAGTAAGTCAGCAAGACACACTTTGTAGATTAAAGTGGGGCTTTGAAGTGTTATATTCTCCTTAAAAACAAGTTGGCGGAGGGAGGCAACAATATCAGACTCATTTGCAGTGCGTTATGTTGTAGGAGGGCAGCCAGAGAAAGAAGCAAAAGACCCTCAAGTGAAAGTAAATTTCTGCCAGCATTTGGTACTCAGTAATAAATGAATACAGATCTGCCTTTGCCCTTTTTATTGCAAAATAGATGAGGGTTTCAGTGTTTCACACTCATAAGCATAGTTCTTAATTTTCTACACGTTTTAAACCTTATTCCTGTCGTAACTCCATCCAGCTCAGTCAGCTGACTAAGGCAGAGTCTGCACCCTTTAACCCGGAGATAAGATTTGAGGCTAAAAAGGTTGCAGGACCTCCCTCCCACACTACACGTGAAAAGGACTGGCAAAATTGTATTAAAGGAGAAAACACTTGTCAGTGAATGTCAGAATGTTGTGTAAGTAGCTCCACTCTGCAGTCTACAAGCTACCTTGAAATAATGAGGCAAGTTGAGATAAAGACACAGATTTGAAGGCAAAACCCATAAAGCATATTGTTGCTTCCAGCTTTCTGGGTGGTTACGAGAGCGAAGAATAAGCTGGGGATGTTGTGGAGAGAAGTGATAATTTTTTGGAGCTTGTAATCAAAGAGCATCATATATATTTTGGCACAATCAGTACACTTAACAAAGATGAATGGAAAAACACAAAGAAGAGAACTTTGTACCAGGAAATGCTGCAGTTCAAGTAGTGAACACTTTGGATGGTTATTTCACTCAATTTTGATGAGGTAACAACTTTGATCATGGAAGATTATTAGGTTTTTATTTCATATTCTTGTTGGAAGTACATTCCTATGCATCCTGTTCAGTTCCAGAATTAACTTTCAGGTCTATCTATGTCACTCCTGGAACCTGCTCTTTGCAGCTGTTGAGTTTATTTATGTATTCTCTTCAGAGGGCCAGAAGAGATCATCCAGAGAGTCGAGCACACTTTTACCCTTCTGGATATCCAGGGATGGCAGCAACACTTCAGTTAATGGCTCTTTTGATGCTAAAGGTGTAGTACAAGTGAAGCATATAACATGTAAGCAAATTACCATAGGTTTTTTCTTGCACAAAAACTTGTTGTGGTCTTTATGACCAAAGCTATGTGTACTTTACATTTTCCCTAACATGCGACACAGTCGGTACTGAAGTTTAATAATAAATCTAAGGGAACTGGTGATGACCCAGAAAATCATGTGTCCAGGGAAGGGAATCTTAGCCCTTCAGGAACACTGTTAGCATTTACTGATGGTGCAAAGGGAGGTGAAGATGCGAGTCTGAAAGTAATCCATGACGAATTTTAATGGAAGGACTTCTACCAAATGGCATGTTTGTAGATTTTAGTCAAAGCTTTTACCATCCTGAGTTAAAAAACTGCAGTCTTACAGCGCAGAGAAAGGGCAGAGAAGTCTGTACAGCCCCTAAATAGTGAATTTCTGCCACATCTCTAGTCTGTTGTATACATTGGTGAGATTGGATACCCTTGGAACTATTTTGTTAAATTTACGTTAAAAAGATCTGTATTTGACAAGAGGTTGGTCCATCCTGATTTCCAGTTGGCCCCAGTGTGCCAGAGGGCTGAATCCTGGATATTTTCCACACCATTGCACTGCTGTTCCATGCGGGAGTTTGAAAAAAACCTCCTTATTAAGGTTGATAGGTGTTCATAGCTGTTCTATATGAGCAACTAAACATCTTTGTCTAACCAAGTATAGAATAAATCTTTCTTCCAAATTGTCCCATTTGACACTTCAAAATAAAAATAAAAAAACCCCAAACACTCTTAGGTTTGAAAAGGTGTATTGGAAGGCAACCCTTTTGAAAATTGTGTTGTGTAATCATAGTTAATGCTGAGAATTCAGAGAAACGTTTCTTGCAAAAGAGAGACATTTTAATCTCTTAGGAGTACAGTAGTTTCCTAACTAAAATCAGACAGGTTTCAACTTTTATGACTTTTGGCTTTACTTAATCATTTAGCATTTGACTTTAATCAGAAGTGCTTACCTGAGTCTTACAGTTCTTTGAGGAGCATAGGATATCTCTTAGCTTTTCCTAACCAAGCACAAAATACACTTTTCTTTTGAGTTGTCCCATTTGAAGAAGAAAATATTACTATGAATGTTAGTTTACCGTGGAGGCTTCCTGTGTACGGTTAGAGCGAGCTATAATGTTTGTGTAATTCCTCAGGATTCCTGGAAGAAAAAACATGTAATTCACATTGCCCAGGGCCCACAACAACAGTGGCCCTCCATGAAGGCAGGTTTTGCTTTCTGGTTTTGTTTTTCTGAGTACCCAGCTAGTCTGAGCTCACAAGAGCTACAGCCACTTATTTCTTACCCTCACAGAATAATTTGCAACAGCCCAACAAATCACCAAACCCCGCTCTTGAAATCTGTAGCAGCTGTAACCCAGGTGAGTCCTTACAAGGCTTTCTGCAACTGGGGAGGTGAGTTAAGGTCTAGCACAGAAGTGCTGGAGTGACGAAGCACAGCACTGGGACCTCCTTTCCCAGAAGGGATTCCTCAAGTGAAGGGAGTCAAAGTCATCACCATGCGAAGACAGACTCTGTGTAAAACAAAGGGGTCACAAGAAGCTGAACTGCTGACTTGCTATGCCCCAGGAAACAGAGGTTTTACTGTTCTGGGCTGCGGAGAAAGGTTAAGTCATGATGCCTCCAGCAGCAATTCAGGACTCCTGCAAACAGCAGGGGAGTGTTACCCAGTTACATTACAAATGGAGATGTACACGTGGTGTAGCAGGATTGTAATGAATTTTTGGCCTGGTATAAAAAGACATTTTCAAGAATTCAACTGCTAAGAATTTTGTGTAAGTGGTGTATATCACAAAAGCAAAAGAGTATCCAGAAGTAAACAGACTGGATGTGGAATTGGAAGCCCATCTTGGGAATTGTGCTGCAGCCAATGGTTATTGAAATAGTTGGGTTTAATTTCCATGTTTTCAATATTTTTCCAGTGTGTCTTAGGTTAAAGACACAGATGGGGATTGCTGGTATTTTATTTTAGACTACCTAGGCCGTTTTCTTGAACCAAAACACTAATTGAAGCAATACCTTGTGTTTAAATGACATTTGGATACAATGCTTGTTCTGATGTACAAAATGCACAGAAGCTACGCTATTTTGGTGAATAACCTTTTGAAGATGTAAACTGATACTAGATGCCAAATATTAACAACAGTGATCAGCACAATTGAACAGCAGTCAAACCCTGCCATTCTCTAATCTCTGTTAGGTACTGGAGTACTGCAGAAAACTGTAACTGTAGTGCCAGCAAAAAAGCTTGTTTTGCAAATTAATCAACAATACCATTTAAATAGGCAGTGTAATCTAAGGCTGTAGCATCATAACAATTTAAAAGCAACCACCTGTACTACATCAGTGTTCTATTACCTGTATCGTATATATAAAAAAGCACTGAAGTCACCAGTACCTGAACAGGAGCTGGAAACTGTTTCTCATCAACGTCTCTTCCTCAGCAATGATGTTCTTGGGTATGCTCCAAGTGTGGAATTGCCATTCAAAATCCACTTGCTTCCCTAAGACACCTGTGCTCTGAGTTACTGACTGATCCCAAACCCTGGAACAGGAATCTCTGTGGAAGGATTTAATAGCACAGTTCAGAGAAGGCCTGGGGCAGGGTGGGAGATGCTGCTGTAAAACCCCAGTAATGATTATCCTCCAAAGGAGCAGCAGCTTCTATAGGACGGGCTCAAGGGCTCCCTGTTGGATACCACATCCAGCTCCCAGGGGCCAGATGCACTGTGTCACACAGCGTAGTTTCTTTCCAGGGCATTGCTGAAGCCTGGGGATAGCAGCATTTTTATGCCCTCTAGGAGATTCCAGCTGTTTGGAAGATCTTTGTAACAGCAGCTTTTGCTGCTGCGCTTAGTGGAGCAGGGAAAGAAGCAAATATGTGTTCCTCCTTTTCTTCAGATCTAAACAACAGCAGTTCTGTCCATAGCGTTGTTCTGCACTGCACCATCCCAGACCAAAGGAGGCTCGTGCTGAGGTCTGTTTTAAGGAAAAAAAATCCCCCCCATACCCTCTGACTTGCAGCAAATAAAACCTGGACTGTTTCCAGCAGCTGGGAATTAAATGCCACAGTAAATGATCGCCATAAGCTTGCTCTGCCAGACAAGTGGCAGAGAGAGACAGTGTGTGAATGTGCTCACAAACTGTTTTGTCCTTTTTAGTCAGGAGATGAAGTTCAGACTCTTGTGGTTGCTCCTCTTGCCTAGGACAGGCCAGTCCAGCCTAAGCTGAGGCAGACTGAGAACAGCGACGGGGTTTAGGCCTGGCCCTTCCCAGTGCAGAAGCCCAGCTGACTTTTTGGGTGAACCCACTGTAGTCCTGTGGTAATTAAATACCCTCTACATGTGACAACGGTTATTAGTGCTAAGAGCAGGAAAGAAAAATTAGGCGACTAAGTGCAAAATAGAAGTATAAAATTTATTTAAAACCACCCACAAAGTTCTGTGTAATCAGGAATGATACAATTTGTAATAGTCTTTTTAAAAACTCATGACAAGATTTAAAATATATTTTCAATTACAGTATTCATTTAGCCTTATTCAGTTAGGACAATTAAAAAAAAAAAAAAAAAAAAGGAAGTTTACGTTCTAAACAGATGAGACACACAAGAAAAATAGAACAGAACAGACAATTTCCACAACAACAATTTTTACATGTATGTTTCAATACTAGTATCAACATTTCAATGCATCTTGCTACATAAACATGAAATCATGTACAACAACTGCTTGCACCAAAAAACATAGCTTAATTAGATCTTTCAAGTAACATGCAGTCACAACTCACAAGTCTTCAAGTACTGCTGGTAAGGGTTCCCTTGTCTGCAAAGAAGATTTTAAGGTTCCATTTCTCAGCCAGGATAACTCTTCACAGCTCCACCAGCCTCAGGGAGCTGTGCTCAGTTATACTAGGAAAGAATCAGGCCCCAAATGTTTGGGTTTTTTTGAGAAAACAGGTAATTTTTATACTTCTTCCTGTAAATACTGTGACATAATGAAGTGCTTTTTCTTTCTGATTTTTTTCTCCCTGTACGTAATCTTTTATTTAAAAAATGTTAAATTTATGTTCCAGATTTCAATACAGTAGGTTGGTAACTGGAAAGAAAACTTCAAAGTTGAAAAATAAATATCAAATGCATCCCAAAGAAAGAAAGAAAAATAGAAAAGAAGAGAGAAGGAAGGCAAGGCTGACTCTTTTACCTTTGCTTCAGCACACTGTTAGTCTTAACTTTGCAAAGCAGGAAGGAATTCATTGGCCACAGCATTTCAGTACAGTGTGTCCTCACATATTACTGCTCTTAGTGACAGCCAATTCCAGTCAGTACCTGTGACCTGGTGTGGTACTGTCACATTAGGAAGAGCTGTCTCTTCCAAACTAAACAAATAATTGTGGAATAATTCACTGCTAAAAACCGAACTGTCTGAATGTTGGCATTGGTTAGAACTGGCTTTCATTTAGTGGTATTGGGATATCCCATTTGTTTTTCTGGCCTACAGATATCTTTTCATTTTGAGGAGCAGAGATTCATGAAGTTCACCTGCTGCCTTTGGAGTTGTATGGATTAGACAGGCATTCACAAAGCTGGTACAAAGCCTGTTCTCATTCGGCTCTGCAGTATTGCTGATGTGTACAAATTTAGGGATGAAACTATATTTCCTTTTCCTCAAATGTTTGTTGAATGGGAAGTTTGCATTGCCATGCATTCCATAACTGCAGGTATGGAATATATTGGGGGGGAATTGCTTCCATAAAGCTTCCAGTGGCAGGGGAAGCTCAGCAGGGCTTGGCATGCAGAGCAATGGCCATGGTTTCCCTGGCAAGCAGCACCACAGTCAGGGCAGGCAGGACATGTTGGCTTTTTGCTTTGGGTCCCAAAAGCCCCCAGTGTGACAAGAGCACACAACGCTGCACACCCTGCTGGCTCTGCGGGCAGGGCAGATCAGCACAACCCACTCACGTCAGCAAGGAAAAGGGATCAAATTAGGATAAAGGCAAGCAAGTATTTTAAGAAAAACTACCAAATCTTTTAAAAATGGTATTATTGACAATTCTGTGAGATTTCTGGGCTGGCCATTACCTAGAGGCACAAATTTTTTTACCACACTGGCTTTGCAGACAGTGTTGGGCAAAGAACAGCCAATATAAATGGATACTTAAAACCTGGAAAAACCCAAGGCATTTTCTGTTGAACCTGAATTTCTAAACTAAGAACAATGTGGATGTTACTGGCCAGTATGTGCATGGTAGCAACACCATGCAGTTGATTCAGCTGATTGTACAGATCAATCATTTGGTAACTGTTTTGATTTATGCTACTGACCTTTGATACCACGGTCAGTGTGATGGGATACTCCAAAGGCCATAAGCTAAAGTGACATCCATTTAAGGCCCCTTTATCCTTTCACTGCAGTGCAAAGGACAGTAGTATAAGTGAGAATCAGGGCCTTCATTCTTATTTTAAGACCACTCCCATACCCTAGACCCTTTTCCATTACAACATCATCATAAAAAATACAGATATACATGTAAAATACTGATCAGGTCACAAAACTTTCCACAACAGTATCAAAATGTTGCATGGCAACAACTGCAAAACTGAACATCAAACTAGCAGTTCCCTTGCTCCACTGCAACAGCACTTCTTTGGAACACAGTTCATCTGCTGTACCTGCTAACCCTGTAGATTAAGTGCCAGACCTGCCCTCCTCCTTACACATGGAGCTTTTGAGTGTCCCCCTGCATCCGTGACTCTGAGGAATGGTGTAGGGTGTGCAGTGTTGAGAACAGCACCTTTGATCCGTCACACCCGACAGAGCAAGTCACCCTCACATTGTTTAGCACCCTGGTCTTGCATTCAGTGCAAGAATGCTGTTGGAAGATTCTAGTATTTGAATACAAGTATGTGTGGAAAAATGCCATATATAATGGTCCAGTAGAAGAAAAGAGGAAAATGCACTGTTCTGGGAAGAATTAAAGAAAACAGCATTGAGAAGCACCTTTTGTCTTTTAAAACTGAAGTCAGCAGTATGCTGGGATGATGAACAGGGGAACTGGATTGGAAAAAGAATCCTAAAGTCTTTACATCTCAGAAAGAGGGAAACAGTGATGCTGACACCCTGATACCCTTTAACAAAAGAAGCAACTACAATTATTTTCTGCTCAAGCTCCATCAATTCCATTTGCTGCTACAGAGGAAGAATAACTTTTTCCCAAGCAGTCCTATGGTAGTTAAGGCATTTAACTTGCACCATTTAACTTACACCACACTTGGGTGTCTCACAAAGACCGTGACTGATCTAACCAGAAGATGTAAAGAAACACTCCTGCTCTTTCAGTCATGCAGGTTCTGCAGCAGCTGTTTTCTGTCAGGAACTGGGCAGAGCTGTTAGAGCAACTCAGAAGACAAGAGACATTCCACAGAGATGCTGGAACAACAGGGAGAAAAAACAGTACAAAAATCCTGTACTCTGAGAAGGGATGACCTTTTCTTCTCAGGGGTCAGCAGTTTTTTAGTCTTGCAAAGTGTCTTTCGTTTGGCTGTATATGACTACATCAAGAAATGTAAAAGTTAACTGGAAAACTGATTATTTGATTCTCTAAAAGAACCAAAAATGTTTCAATAGGGAAGTAATCAACAGCCAATTTTTAACCACTCTTCAGAAGAAGTCATCCATACGTATCCTGGTGCCTGATCAGAGACTACTGTTAGAAATCCTTGGTCTCTCAGGAAACCTCAGGTGTAAAACTTTCCTTTATGATTTTGTAGCAACATACTAAAGCAGCACACAGACAACTTGTGAAGACTGAGCAACCAGCAGGTAATCCTCAAAGAGACTGAAACCAGTTCCAGAACTCTTCCACTAAGTAGCCCCATCCCCAGGATTTTTGACACTGGTCACTCTGGTTTAGATTACAGGCAAATATAAGTGTGTCACAGACTAAATAAAAAAAGCTTATGAATTTAAAGTCAGATGTACCAAAAGAAGTGTCAGTATAAAGAAGTACCCTGGCATACAACACATGTAAAAGAAGGTTGTCTCAAAAAGCCAACTGTACCTTACTCATGCTGTGCATAAAGTCATGGAATTGTTAAGGGTGGAAAAGACTTTAAAGACCATCCAGTCCAACCAGCATCCCATCAGCTTTCCATATTCTCTGTCCTGACCGTGGGAAGGGGCAGCAGACTGAGGATGAACGCAGTGCTCGCTACACCGTTTGCCTTCACAGATCAAGAAAGGGTGACCAACTCTGTCCCTCCTTTTTTTCCCTTTAAACCAGTATATGGAGGCAGAGACCAAAGAAGGAGCTATGGGAAGAGGTCAGTTTGTACACCTGTCCACAAGGAAACATCTTCCTGGTTAGAACAATGCTGTGACAGACACTGCAGTACCGTGGTGTCACAACAGTCAATGGCAACTCTCTCTACCGCCCAATTTTATGGAAAGATATTCCCTCTACACTTCCTCCTGAGAGTCGGACCAACACCTGATAAAATAAAGCAAGCCAGAACTTCCAGGTGTGATTGGACTGTTTCTCATCTCTGATTGTGTTAGTTAAGTTCAGATCATCACAGGCAGACAGCTTTCACACAAGGAATAAAACACAACTATGGAGTAGACGTCACAAAGAATTTCAGGGACCACAGTAGTCCTGAAAGAGAGTTTGTCCAACACTGCCTGAATGTCATTGCTGTTAACATATCCAAAGCGTGCAAGTGGCCATGAATTTAGTTTTCCATATATCTGACGGCACAGTTATTTCCTCCTGATGACCTAGAAATTACAGGATTTCTGTGGAAAAGAGAACAACCATATATATAAGTGGACGACAAAGCTGATGACTGCCTGATAAATGGAGCTAATTTCAACATGGGAGAAGTTCCATGGGAAACGAAAGGGCAAGACTGACCTTACATTTTAAATATAAACCCATGAAGATGCAACTTTCCTTAGCCTGCTTCCCTAACTTCTGTCTCATTGACCAAGCCGTCAGATAAGACAAATCACGAGAAGCTGTCAAGAGCTCAAGCCTGGAGCTGGTCTGACACAGACCTGCCTGGGACTTGAGGCGCAGGAATTGTGTCACACTACAGACCTGAATCACTGTCGTGCTCCAAACAGCACAACCTCTGTGTTTAACCACAGCTAAACATTTACTCCAAATCTCTCTCCATCTGTCCTTGCACAACCTGTTCATTGTGGTAGGGCTGCAAAGCTCTGAGTGGGCACAGACCTGGCGCAGCTCTTGGCCATACCCCTCCAGTTAAATAGGGAATTGCAGGAAAGCCTGATGAAAGGGCACTCAGCAGTCAGCAAGGCTGCAGCAACATAAACAGGACCCAAATTTAACCCACCAAATACTGCAAGGAAATTAAAGAGGTCTTTAAAAAACCCCACACAGTTGTATATTACAAAGAATCTTAAGTCCTAGAGAAGTTGTCATTTACCCATGCTTAACATAAAATGTGGCTTAAGATACTACAGGTATTTCCCGTGCTAAGTCTAGAGAAGCACTGTCATAGGTAAGACAAGGACTTTCACCAGCAGTTATTCCTAAGTAAAGATTAGCTTAGAAAGTCCTTTAAAAAAAAAAAATTGAATACAACTGTTACAGGTAGAAAGCTGCAAATATTTTAAGGTCTTAAAAAGCTTCTTGGATCTTGTGACTAAAGTATATATAGAAATATATTTTCCTGTTTTGTGTACTACAATAGCATGTGAAAACTCAGTAAATTCCCTGTTTAAGTGGGCATGACTGCAGTGACTCCCACAGGGACTCAGGGAGTCAAACAGAACCAGCTCCTGTAACAAGCACTGCTCCTTCCTTCCAGAGGGGAGGTGGAGTGCTGCTACTGGACCCAGTGGAGAAAGGGATGAGATGTTTCTTCTGGAAGTCAGAGGTGCTGCATGTTAGATCAGGACAGTTTGTGGTAGCATACTGTGAAAAATGATCCAAAGGCGAGCACAGCCCATCACCAGCCCAGACCTGAATCCATGTACTGCTTTTCCACCCAGAACATTGTGCCAGCTCATGGAAACCAAGCAAAACATGCAGGTCTGATCTAACCAGCTACCTTAATTTTACATCCAGCACCTGGTCTGGCCATCCAGAAGGGCTTAGTTAAGAGGTAAGAGCAAATTACAAGTGGCTGTGTGGGCAGCAAAGGAAAGAACAGACCAACAGAGTAGCAAATCTTAAGAGACAAATACTGTTATAAAACAATAACCTTACTGAAAACAATGCAGTTTGTGTACAAGACTGATAAATATTCTGAAGTGTTACAAGAATAGCAGAGCTGTAGAAACAGTAAATAGTTGCATTTTCTATCCTGCAGTACAGCAATAGAAAATACCAGCTTCTCCAAGCCCAGCCTGCCCCGTGCCCAGCCAGCCCGGCAGGCAGGACGTGCTGGAAAAGGAGCTTACGGGACACAGTCAAGGGAAGAGCACCACGAGGGATATGTGATTGTAGAGATGAGCTATTTCTCAGGTAAGTAATGTTAATGAAGTAGTAACTGTGAGTTTAGCACCTATCAGTTAATAGCTTAACTATTCTGTTAAGATACATGTTTCTCTGTTAGAATTGCCATTTCACAAAAGGTAGACCTGGACTACCTGTGTTTGAAGGGAGCCTTTTAGATCCACCCTTCAGTGCTTCACTTCTTAGAGGAAAGCTGCTGGTTTTTCAATGGAACATTTTTATCTTGAACTTTACATAAGTTAAATATGGGCACTTGCAGGAGAAAATTCAAATCAAAATGATCCACTTTAATGGTATGAACGTTTTAAAAGGTAAAGAGATGGCTCTGTAACTTGCTAATTCTGTGTGGAAAATGTGTTTATCACGTGGGAGTGCTGAATTACAGCACTACAGAAACTGAAGCTGTCAGCACTACCCGTGAAACCAATAAACTAAGCTCGTGGTGTGGGACCAGAGCTTTCAGAACAGCTGGGAACGTACAGCACTGCTCACTGTATGGACACCTGCCACTCCTACTGATCTTGGGCTCACCAAAAACAGATAAGGGTTACAATGGAAATCTAAGGCACACAAAATACCGTAATGACTTGATGTATACTGTATATTACATAGTCAGTAAGCATAAAACTGCTGGTACAAAACGATGGCGTAATATTGGTTCTGTTTTATTATTTACAATCCCTTCATATCCTCTATTTGAGCTAATATTAAGCTTTCAACTAAAATTTGCAGCATACCCGGTTTTTACAAACTTTACTTAAAATAGGTAAGAGACGCAGAACAGGTTCAATCCCTCCATCCTCTGCCATCGCCAGCTTTGTTAACTGGAACAGAAACGTGCGGAATTGAACCCGGGGTCGTTACAGAGTGATTGGTACGTCAGCCCTCGCTCCTGCACACCCCCCACGGGGGCAGGAGCGCAGGCTCGTGGCTCTGCAGCCACACCCAAGGAGTTGTAGCACCAAGGTCCCGACTGGCACCGGGTGTTAAAAACACCACTGGTGGACTTGTCGTACCAGAACTGTAAATAGAGTGCTTGCACTTGAGCTTGCCCAGGAAAAAGCACCTTGTCTGGGTTTCAGTGGAGCAGCTCTAGACAGCTGCTACGCCTCTACACAGCACCACTACGGTATAATGGATCAAGTATATCATCAGTACGTTTGCACACTGCAACTCTCTGACCTGGTTCTACCGCCAGGCTGCCCGGCGGGCCGGGCGTGAGGCAGGAGGAAGGTACAGCTCTGTGTGAGGGCCTGACCCTGCAGCTCTCCCAGGAGCCCTGGCTCCTGTGGGACAAGGTGCAGGATGAGGTCAGTCCCCAGCTAACGTTGTCATTTGGTAATTTGTTTAAATAAATAAGTTTAAAAAAGAAATACATAGGAGAGGAGAATCAGAAAGAAGAGTGGGATGCTACAGTATTTAAAAGCAATGGAGTGTCTGTTTTTCCTCTGATTTAGCAAATACTCTTTTCATGATATGTCACGTTTTCAACAGAAATGGAGAACACAAGTTTCATGTTTGGAAGGAAGGATACAGTCCTTTCCAAGAGAAATGTATAAACTACTTCAACATTTTACAAAACATTTTTGTAAGAAAACTGAACTCAAAGTTGATGAATATTGCAGATAGGTTATTCTTAATGAAAAATTTGCTATTAAATATTAGAAGCTTAATTATTTTCCAACACTTTCTTTGTATTTTCCTCAAAGTAATTTTTTTTTCCAGAACAGAATAAGGCAACTCTAGGGGGTATTTTCTTTATCCCAAAACAATCCTACCCCTGAGGCATTAAGAACATTTGGTTGTCATGTTAACTTAGAACACTCCAAAGGAATGAGACTTACACAGTTATTGCTCAAAGAAACCATAATAAAATGCTGCCTTCAAAAAAAGCAAACAATGTTCATGTCTCCCAATAGCAACACATGTACTGACCAGACATCTCCTCGGTTCACGTTTGTACACTCTCTTGAAAGGAATGAAAAGGTTCTGGAATTGATAACTGTTGTTTAAATGCAACATAAAATCTTCGATGAAAAAGGGCAAGTTAAAACCAACCACATATGCTGTGAGCACACATCCTGCAGCTGTAACAACACGGAACTCTACACAGCAAGAATAAAATCACTTCTGTAGAGTATGCACAAACCTTAGACAATATGATCCTTAGACTATACTATTTCAAGTTAATTTTAAAAATAGAAAGTGCTTTTAAAATATATATTTACAGCTTACAAACAACTTCCAGCCATCCTTACCAATAACTTCATTTTATACATAATGACAAATCTAAAGAACAAAATTCATTGGTTTTCTAAAAGATTTCTCTGTAATTTGGACTATATAGCAATGGTTGGAAGTTGTTAAAGCAATGGCACCATGAAGTAATAATTCAGCTTATTTATTTTTAACTGTTTGATGTGGTTAAGCACCAAGAGCTGTGTAGAGCTATAACTGTATAACTTGATTTAACACCATAAAATGTGAACCTGTTAAAATCCCTATAAATGATTTTTGTAGTAAACAGACTTTATTTAAAGCACCAAAATATAAATTCCTAAAGGTAATAAACTGAATGATTCAATCAAGGTTAATAACCTAAACAAAATCTTTTTTAGAATGTATTAAAACTATACAGCTTTTCTTTTTTTTTTTTTTGCTTAAAATGTGCTTGAGCACCACCAAATGTTAAAGTCACAGTTTAAGAAGAAATCCCCCCCACTTTTTTTTTTTTCTACCTCAGCCTTAAAATGGTTGAGATGAGCAAATAGTAAACGACAGGAGACTTGTTCTTGAACAGCACCTTGGAGAAGCCCCGTGCGACCCTGTGCCAGGAGGGGCCCCGCCACCTACGCCCAGTGGTTGTAGGGCCCCGCCACGCGCGTCAGGGCGTACGAGGACACCGTGATCACGTTGTCCTTGGTCACTGTCAGCGCTCGGCGGGAGGGAATTTGGTTGAACTCATTGTCTTCGTAAAAAAGGTCTCTGTTTTCACTTGGTTGCTTTGCTTTCCTGTTGCCGGAGCTCAGTTCCGAGTTCTCCGTTCCCAGTCGTTCCGCTTCTTTTTCTTTCTCTTTCGCCCTCTCAGCCATCTTTGCTTCCCACATGGCTAAACCGTGTTTTGGCTCATTTAAATTTTTGTGTTGGTAGAAAACTAAAGAAATTCTTGTGGGGTGATTCCGGTTGGGTTTTTTGATCGGTGTGGTGGCGTGGAGTTCCCGTCTGGCACATTCAATTAAGATAGAACCGTGAGAAGGTGCCACAGCAACCCCACCAATGTCATCGTCCAAGAAATTGTGCTCGCTGTCTGACCACAACTCCTCAGCCTTTTCTTCAGAATCGGCCGGGTGTCCCAGTGCGCTGCTTTGCTTTTCATCAGCACAGTCCAAGTCACACATCTGTCCTTGATGGGAGCTGCCCTTTTCCACCGGGCATCCACGGGAACAGTCGGCTCCGTTTCCGACGGCATCCGTGGCCGGAGAGCTTAGCGGTACTGACAGGTCACAAGAGCTGACCATCTGTGAGGAAGAGCCGTCCAGCTGGAGCTGACAGTTCTGTTTGTCGGGCTGATGTTCAAGTATAGTGGGCAGGGGGTCCGTGTGGGCTGGGGGCCCTGGAGCAGTGACCTCGGGAAGCATCGGTGGCACCCCATTCACCTTCTCGTCCAGCAGAATTCCAGTATAATCCTTGACAGACACATCGAAGCTCTTGCAGTTGACGTAAGGGGTCACGTGAGGTTGCTTGGTACTGCATTCAAAATACCCGTAGGGAACTGAAAAATCTTGCTGAATGTTAGTCACTGCTGTCAGGCCAGGCTTGTGTGCTAGAGATGGACAAGGATGTAAACTATCCACCTTGAAGGGGGAGGAGGCTGGGCACTGCTTTAGTAAGGAGCAATTTTTAGTAGTGTTTGGAGTATGTTTCATGGCATACAGGTGATTGGTAGTCTCCATTTTTATTCCAGGTTTTAAAGCATCTGTTTTGTTCCCTAGAAGAAACGCACACCAAAGTGTAAGTACTTTTCCTGAATTCATATAACACACCTCTTAGAATATTTTCCTACTTGTTTTCTAACATGCAAAATGTACATGATGACTACAGATTTTTCAAAATGGTTATTTTAAACTTTTTAGGAATACCTCTGTGACCTTAAGTATACATGTAATAACCTTGTTGAATTAACACCTTAACCTTTTCCAGTCAGGCTGCTGGTATATAAAAAAGAACAGTATTTCTCAAAGGGATGAATAAAAAGACCAGATAAAATGAAATAACCACTGAGTCCCAATTCACACAGCCCAGTCCTACACAAGAGCTCCTCAGCAGCTGACTGCTGGCCTTCAGTTGTTACATCACAGATGAAATTCAGCCTGTCTGAAATTAAGCCTGTGAATCAGTCAAAATTCCAGGCTGCCCTGACCCCGTATTGTGACAAGAAAAAAGCTACATCCATCCCTACAGAGCTGGATCCCGTGATTTGGTGTCTGCCACCTTCCCGTGGAATTGCCTCACATGAATCACCTCACACCTTCATGCAGACACTTGTTCAGCCCCTGTCAGCTCCCTAAGCTATTTCTAGCCCCTGCTGCTGGGCTTGGGTGTGGAACAGCTCCTCAGTGACGGAATCTCATCATGGCTGTGCCATCCAGAGTCCACTGGATCAATGGGAAAGAATTCCATCGTTTTGGATGGGCTTTGCATTGTGCCCTGCAGTTGCTTTCCCTGTGTTTGGCTGGCAGACTGGCACCCCCAGAGAGCTCTCAGGTACCGTCTCTGTCCGTGTTTCTTCTTTGTTCCATGAACACACAGAGTGCTTACTTGCTTTACCCAATACAGAACTATTCTTTCTTCTACTCTGTCTTCTAATAATTTATAAATAGTGATGGATTAAAAACCATCCCTCCAACAGGAACACAAAAAAGTCAAGGGATAAATTACAGACACAACAGTTAGTATGCAAAAACTGAAGCTGAAGGGGACATAAGGAAGCCACAATGACTCTTTCAAAAAAGACTTTTCTATGTCATCGAACACAAAGTAAGGTAATTAGAACAGGTCCCCCCAGACTAAGGTATCTCACCAAGCTGGTGGTCTTCTCCTGTTCAATTCAATATGGGCCAAGAAGAATTGCTGATATTTACAGAAACAGAAATAACTTTCCGTCTTGGATGTTTATTTGTCCCAAATAATGTGGTTAAAAGACAGGACTACGCAAGGGAGGAAGTAAGGCCTCTGTCATTAATACACGTTTCATACTAATTTAGAATTTCAAAGGCCTTCAGAATTAGAAAGTGTAAGAACTGAGAGTTGTGCTGCTTGCAGTTGGTAAAAGGTACATGACAAGTGCACTGTTTTAATACTTTCCCCCAAGGCCTGGGCCCAGTAGAGACTCAGACCAAACCCTCACAAGCTGACTCAGGCTCCTCCCCACCATCCCGGCTGCCAGGTGAGGGTAGGAGAGAAGATGAGTCCTCCCTTACTCCTTTCTCATTTCCAGTGCTCCAGATGTGAAGACGTGCAGGTTAGAGGAGTCTCTCAAGCTCTGCAGCTGGGCCATTCTGCAGTGGCTCTCAAGTGAAGGTCAGGTCTCTTCCAGAAGGACAGGTTACACCTACATAGTGGGCAGCACAGCATAGCCTTGTGACTCCATCATCCTCCAGGCTGCTCCAGAGCCTGACAGCCTCGCACGGCTGAGCACATGGCCAACAGTACCTACTACCCACGGGATCCCATCTTATTGCATGTTCTCCACGTCCTTTTTCATATTTGCAAAACCAAACCAATATTCTCAACACTTGCCGTCAGTCAGCAAACCAAGTACTCTACATTACCTGCCTTAGTCATCCATACCTCCCTCTACAGCTGGAGTGTAGCTAAGTATCCTTTTGTTCTTCCATCAGGAGAAAATTTAATAGTAAAATCTCATTTGCTTAACAGCCTTGAGCAGTGCTGTTCACTGCTTACCAGTAACTCTAACCAGGATTTCTTCCATTCTATTTTCTATTACTATGAAAGGATCCTGATTAATTGTTCCCTCTGGTCTACCATCAGGAGTGGCTACTGAATAGGCCAGTTTAACTGCTGTCTCCACACCCTTTGATCCTGTTTTCATACTAAGTCTGCCATTCTCAGCTAGGTTCCAGGTTCCCGTTCCTGAGGACTAAAACGATACCTGCCCCTGGCAGAAAGCAAAGAGGCAGTTGGTGACTGATCCTCTGTAACTGCAAGCCCTGCATGTACAAGTACAGCACTGCAGCGCTCCAAATCCAGGGTTTACGGATCTCGGCACTGTACTGTGGGCAGGGCAGCCTTGGGGTGCTGGAGTGTCCCCAGCCCTCAGCCTGCAGGACTGGAGAGAGCACTGAAGAGAGGTACAGAAACACCCCACGTTCCTGTCTGGCAGAGCCCAGCGCTGCGCTGAGCTGACCTTCCTCTACCACCACTGCCTCCCACACAGGCACCCCCAGCATGAGGGCATGGGCACGTGTGGGGCTCCCAGTGCTCACATCTGCTTTGGGGAACTCCACTGTCAGAACTTCATGACAAAAGCTGCACTTTTAGATTAGAAACTAAATATTCTGTTCACATTCTTATTTTTCCATCCCTGAACAACTTTCTCACTCATATAAGTGTTTCTTCCTCGCTCTGTGCCTTACTTTAATCACCAACCCTTTTAAATTACTTTACAAAAATAGTTCAAACAAGTGATCTAAGTTGGCTTGTTTATGCAGTTGTTTTATTACTTTTGCATGTTCAAGGAATAAAGTTCTGTGTTCCCAAGGCATATGGACACCCTGGCTGTTGCAGCACTGGTTAAGGTTTCCAGATGTGGAAGCCATTGCTGCACCTGCAATGTCACGTTCAGGTAGGTGGGCCATAAACCTCTCATTCTTTCAAAACAACACTGCAGTGAGATCAAACATGCTGGGATTCATTCCCAAACCAGAGCCCTCTAATGCTTCTGGAACTTCCAGCCCAGCCCCAGCATGGAGCTGCTGTGTCCCCAGACATGCACGTGGATGAACTGAATGTCTGTCTGATGTCCCAGGGGTCAGCAATACTGATCTTCTGGTTCATCAGTTGCCCTGACTCCCCTCCTGAGACAGAGTGCTCAGTGCCATTACCAGAGGGTGACAAATGCATTTTCATTTTTTAAAATGTTATTCCCCCAAAATGCAGACATTCTTCTAAATACATTTCACTGTTATTCCTCCTCTTAAATTTGCATATATCTGGATGGTCCTCATGAAATAAAATTACAGCAGATTGGCTAATTTTCCTCCCTTCTTCCTAACCTGTGCTTTAATTCCTTTTATTTATTTTTTCCCTGCTAATTGGGGAATTTGAGTCCATGGCTTCCTCCACCTCTTCCTTCTCTTCCACTTCCCATTACTGCCTAGTCCCAAAATCCGAGCCCGGTACCACAGTGTGCATCCAAAGCACCTCCACACAGCTCAGCCCAGTCACAGCTCTAATGAAACCGAGTGTTGAGGAGCTTTTCCCTCCCTCAGCTGTGCAAGAGGCAACACAGGATCAGAAGAGACTGCCAGGATTTCATACGCATCACTCACCTAAACAATGCAAAGTGTTGCCCAGATTTTCTGGGGCTTCGGTTTTCAGCTTTACCGGTGTTGAATATTTTTTATCTATCAATGGCTGCTTTTCACTCGGGGTCCTCCTTGTGTCTGGTTTCTTTTTCTTGGTGGCTCTGAGAGGCTCAGCCAACATCCGCACTTCCCTGGGGAATGCTGTGAGCACCTGGATGGCCCCGGCTTTGATCTTGGCTTCCAGGCCCTCTTCGGTGCCGAATTCATCTGTTTGTGAGATTTTGTACAGAGGCAGCACGTGGAGCTGTTCGTCACTCGGGATCACCCCCACGCTCCGGTTGTCTTCCTTCGTCAGGGTACAGACCTGGCAAGAGCAGGGACAGTGACAGGTGACCCCACAGACCCAGTGCTGGGAACGCTGGGGCAGCCACCCCAGGCCTCACTGCCTGCTTGCATTTATGGCCTCAGTGCTGCGGGGCTTTCAGATGCAAACACCTGACACACATTTTGTTTGATCTGTGATGACACAGAAAAGTTATTGGTACTTGAACGAGATCAAGGCACGTGTCTTGAACAGGAAAAAAGAAACTGCCTCAGCTCACCCTACCCACAGATATATGCCAACCTTGGAAAATAATCTCAGCGGTAAATAGTGTTAAATTCCTATGCATTCCAATTATTTTCTAAATACTTAAGTACATCTTTGATGATCAGATTAATTTTTAAGTACTGTAAAATAGAAAAAATATTATTTTTGGACTGAACAAGAACTAGAATTGGTTTTGGTTTTGGCTGGCAAATGAAAAAACCCACTGCAAACAGTTACTTTTACTGCTCTACATTTTTAGCAAATCTCAACTCTATCTCACTCCCTCTCTCTTAAATGAACACCCCACTGTCATTAAGCCACAGGACCCAGGAAATGTTCCGTTAGGCCACTGCCCTCCTTCCTGTCGTTCTGGGTTGTGAGATCCTGGAGCCCAGGACAGTGCTGGTTACATCCAGTTTGATAAGGGCACAGCAGAAATGGGAATAAATATTCCAATTTACTGCAACAGTTGCTTATCACAAGTGTAAGCTGAATACTTGCAGCAGTCCTGGAGTTCCTGCTGTTACTAACACTAACCCTTCCCCTTGAAAGCAGCACTCAAACCAGCAGGACTCCTGCTGTCACTCCCAAGGGATGGTGACAGCTCCGTGTTCCTATGCACATGTACAACAGTCACCCTTTCCTGGGTTTACCAGTGGCATTCCTAAGAGACCACTACATCACCTCACACCTCAGCTGCTACTGCACAGGAGTGACTAACTACACACACAAAGGAATGCGAGCACCATCCATCCAAGGATGGGATGATACTCCCTAAGTGGAAACATATCATTCCATCACTGTGTTGGCTGAATGCAATGCCTATCCTGAACAGTCAGTCCAATTTCCCAGGATCTTGTCACCACGGCTAAGATTCCAGGGGAGAAGAATTATGTTATTATTTAGGAGGGGACAAAACAAAACATTTTTAATTTTACAGCACAGCTTTTGCATAAAGGCATCACACAGTTATTTCTAGAACACTAAAGTTGCAGAATCCCCAACTAAAAACCCTGGATCAACAAGGGGGTGGCTGGGGCTGCATCACTGGCTCTATGCAAAGCTTGGCAGTGGCAGAGCAGCAGCAGGAGGGGCTCTGAGGGGCAGACAAGGGGAGGAGCTTTCGGGAGGCAGCTGGCGGGGTGAGGGAGGGCTCTGGGGCAGCTGTAGCATGGCTGAGGTGCTCCATGCGTACTCACCTCCGGGGCAGCCTCTGCACTACGGGAGAGTCAGAGAAAACAACCATTGTTGCATGAGCAGCGAACGGAGCTGCAGCTCCAGACTCCCACACACCCCAGCCCTATCCTTATCCCACACCTTCTCCCTGCTCCCACCTGTGCTGGGCACGGCAGGAACGGGCTGTCTGCAGCTCCTCCGCGGAGGTGACCTGCATCCAAACCTGCTCACGCAGCAGGGAAATTTCACAACTTGGAACAAGAGGGAAAATCTCCAAAGACAATTCAGTTTCTGCAAAGTTCAGTGAAAGCTGGCTGAAATTTGCCAGCAGATTCCAAGTTATTTAGGAAAGGTGAGGGAGGGTCAGACATACAGAGAGCACAATTACACATGACCGGTGTTCTCAGAAAGCCCAGCACAGCCTCCCCCTCTAAACTGAAATCAAAAGCAGTAAGGAAATGAGCATTGAGCGGCCTGGCTCCCACTTGTTCTCATCAGGAACTGGGCAATTCCCATTTGTTTTTTAGGATACCATGTCTAGCCTGTGCCTGGCCCATGCACAAGTCCTGAAGATTCAATCTGGTCTTGATTATTTTGAAAACTGAGACCCTCATCCAGTTTACTGTTCTAAATTTCCATGTGAAAACCAACACCCTCTTTGGAACAGGAAAGCTGGAGATCTGTTTTGAGGCACTGAACAAGATGAGGGCTGTAATACATTGACAGAACTACGGTGAAAGTGTAGTCAACTCCAACACACCCTACATTAAATACTGAGTTAGAACAGATCACGAAATGAATGCATATCCAAAACTGTTAAAAGCCTGAAGACCAGCACACTTACAGCCTAAATACCACAACAGCTATTTTAATATATGTAGAATTTCAAGGTCAGTGCCCCCCTAATACATTTTAACATAAAAGTGAGGACACAATGGCAAACGGATAATTGAAAAATTAATGTTATAGGGAAACCAGCTACAAATGAAGGGTGTACATATAAGCCAGCGTCTTACAGCTGAAGGTAGTAAGCCACCAAATGAGAAATACCTGCTAAAACCCCCACACATTCCAGTATTCAAATCTGTGCAAAATATTCCATTAAGAAACTCAAAGAGAAGCTTTTGCTGAGAAGTCAAAAGCAACACTTTCCATTGGTACTGAAACTGTGCTGCAAACTGGCCAAAATCAAACCCGAGCATGAGAAAACCATCAGCTCTGTTAAAGGCCATTTACAGGGTGAAGCTGCATATCCCACTATTCTGCTTTTTCCAGAACATGCAGCTGAATCATCCAGGATGCTCAAAGGCCACAGAAAATGTTGGCCAAGTGGTTTGTTTAGGTTTCCAATGTGTGTGGTGATCAAACCCATTACCTGTTCTGGGTTTGGTGATGTCATGGTAAAACTTGCGTGTTTGTAAGACTTGATTAATAATTTCTTTTAAACTTAAAGTGCACCAGAACTCAATCCAATCCCCTCCAGAGACCTCCAGAGAAACATCTGTAGCCACACAGCTCCCAGTGCATTATTCTGGGACTCTTTGATCTGCCTTTGTCCTCCTGACCCTCACATGTAGAAATGATGGAGTCTTTTCCACTGTGTTGTAAGAACAGATGTTTTAAATTCACGTTTCAGCAGAGCAGTCAGACAGCCTTTCTAAACCTCGAAGATGGGAGCAGGTTTCCTCCCCACACCTTCCCTGTGCAGCTGGAGAGCAGAGCGGCTGTCCCTGGGCCCAGGTGCTGCTCCATCCTTGCCTGCCAGGACACACAGACCCCTGGGCTTTTCCTGCAGCCGAGACAATCCATGGGGTTCTGCTGGCTGATCCCCCCTGGACAGGTGTGTGCAGGTCAGCACTGGATGGGGGACCCCCAGCTGTGTTTTCCTTGGAGCACTCCCTGCCCCCCCGCACTGGCACAGGGGCAGGCACAGCACACGAGCTGCTCTCTGGGCACTCACAGGTTACCAGAGGGAACCTGAAATGCTTCTCCATTTTCACAGTAACACAACTGGAAACCCTTCCTTTACAGCCCAGAGGGTTTATCTTCTCTCCTCTTTGTTATAACCTGAAGGCCCAGCCTGAGCCCCTGGTTCTCCTGCAGCTCCCAAGGCAAAGGCAGTGTGGTGTAACCATGCAGAGATGTCCTGCCAGCTCCTGCAGAGGCCTGGAGCCACGTGCTGTGACACGGTGGGCTGTCCTACAGTACGGGAAGGGAACAGCAGAGGCTTTGGGATTTTATCCAGATCAGGAACATTTTGTGGATGGATTGCTGATTGACACTACTTAGTTCTGCTGCCAGTAATAATTATATGTTGTAGCTGCCCTTGAAGCACAAGTTTACCTTCCTGCCCTTCTTCCCAATGCCTCTGCAGTCTGTGTGGCTCCAGGGATCCCACACAACTGCAGTGCTATCCCCTTGCTCAGCCCCAGCCCCACAGCCCCGTGGCTGAGAACAGTCCCAGCCAGGGCCTGCACCGCCTTTGTGCCCATGCCACTGAAGGGGATTGCCACAGGTATGAGCAGTGTGATCCTTCCCAGCTAATCCAGGAAAGGAACACCAGAACTTACATTTCAGACTCCATTAACAACTATGAAGCTTCTCTCTGTGTTGCTCCTTTGGCTTCTATCCCCCAGGGAGCACTGCCCTGACACTGCAGCTGTCACGTACAGCTGGGGCCCTTGGAGAACACAGAGATGACACCAATGTCTGAGTAAAAATGGAGGGTGTATTTATTGCCTTAAAGTTCTTAAAAAACACTTCATTGGCAAAAATTACTGTGGTTTCTCTCAGCTAAGCACATTAGTTTACATCTCTAGAACTGTCAAATGTACAGAGCAAGCAGGGAACAGTAGTTTGTATTTTCAGCTTTCTACCAAAAGCAGCTCTGCTAAATTCAGGGCATGACTCTGCTGGCCAGGGATGATGTTCAGTCTCTCAGATCTCCAAAAATTACCCACAGTAATCCTCAATTTGGGTAAGTTAAGATGCTCTGTTTTCTCTTGTATTACAGAAGACATTTCCAAGACTCTCTCACTGCTACATGACAGTCTGATTTATTCTCAGAGTCACATACAAATAATGCAGCTGATCAAATACATACATAGAAAAATCCAAGAATGCTTTTCTGAAGTTCTGGCAGAGGCAGTGGAAGGAAGTTGTTATTGGCAGCTCATTAGATAATATATTCTTTTAAGTGTAAACTCATTCCTTATCATTAACCTCACCCAAGTGTTTTGCTGTGCCTGGTTTAAGTAATTTGAATAGGCTGTGTTTGTCCCTTCCTTTGGGTGCCCTGCACAGCATTCCTTCCATACCTGTGGTACAAGTGGGCACCAGTGACAAGGGGAGAACAGGGAAAGTGTCACTTCCACCAGCAGAAACAGCAGCATTCACCCATCTCACAAGGTATTTACTCGAACCTTTTTAGCCCAGAGGAGCTTTAGGTTTTATAAATGAGCATTTTGTGTTGGAATAAGGAGGAAGGGAAGAAATCTTATCAACACTAATGAGGGCCAAGATGACAAGTACACTTGTGTAGTTTAAAAGTGTAAGCTGTGATGAGCAGTGAAAAAAATCAATCAAAACACCAGACAAAAAGAGTAAAGCCATGGATGCTTGAGGTTTTTAAGGCAAATCATTCTCCTTCTGTCCATTACCACATTACCAGAACAGCATGTGAGAGCTGTCACCTCAGCTGTTGTACTTGCACACACTGCATTTAACAGACAAAATATGTCCCAGTTCTGTAAGTGACCCCTCCATCATTATGGCCAGTGATTCATAAGAAATCATCTCACATTTTAAACTGAGTAAGCAACCCCAGAGCAGCTTCTGGAACTAGACAGGGCTGCAGGAGGTGCCCAGACAGGTGCCGGGATCACACATACTAATTTCTTTTTGTGTTCTTACATTTCCTGTGGTATTACCAGATTTGGTTACAAGGCAAAATTACAACCCTAATTTTGATTGCCATCACAACAATCTAGACTGAAGCAAGCCCAGCGTGTCCTGCCACCTTGTCTACAAAAAACCAACTTTTTTTGCTTCAGTGTTCCAGTCCGTGTGACTGTAACTGTGACCCAGACAGAACACATGCTGTGTCCTGTCCCCACAGCCCCAGCTCCCACAGACCACAGGGGATCTCCAGCTCTGATTCACCTTCAGTGTCCCAGTTCAAGCAGGTAAATTGGCTGTTAATACTTACAGCTTTTTCCTATTTACAAATAGCCCCCTGCTGTAAGTACATTGAAATAAAGAGCAATCACACCTAAATCAAGAGAGCACAGCTATGCAGTAGTTATCTGTGAGGGAGCTACCCAATGAAAACCAGGTTGCAAGGCATAGTTTTCAGCTGTTAACGTGATGTGGTAATGTTCTGCAAGACTGACAGACTTTGCAGAACTTGATAGTAAGTGATGGTAAGTTCTGGCCCACACAGTGGCCTCACACAAGTTGTAACATTCCCTGATTCTGAGAGAGAGTTACTTGCAAACACACCCTGTACAAGCCATAAAGTATCAACAGCAGCAAGGATAATCTGAAGCTGCAGTGACATCAGGTGATTACAGATAAATGCATTTGTAGAACTGTTCCCCAATACAAAAGGTTTAATTGTCCCTCCAGCTGCTTCTGGCCATCACTTAGGACTTTTCTGGGATCCGGTATGACAATGAGCAGAAGACTTGGTTTCCCTTTCATTTTGTCTTTTAACTTAAGAGGCAACGGAGCACTTAAACTATTATTTTCAGAACACCTGAACTAAATTTCATCAAAGAGCATACCATGCAGTTTTTGTGACAAGGAGGCCTCATTTTCAAGTTTAGAATCTTCAAGGGCATTCAATTCCTACAGTTCAGAAGCAATTTTGCAATGTACACTTTAACAATCTTATATAGAATATCCACACAGAAGTGGCATTCAATGCTAGCAAAAATAGTCTCTTGAGGACTGACCTTCCTAGTGAATTCCCAGACCTGCTTCCATGCTCTAAAGGAACAGCCATTTGCTCTCCTTACAATCACACAATTAACATTTCACTGGTGCTACATCCAAAACCTGAATATTAACTATAGGTGTAAATACAACATTTTATAGCATCACAGAAACACTAATTCAATTTGCATTTCCCAATTTTAAAAAGGACTGTTTCTAAAGTAGGCAGATATTTTAGACAGAGAAGTTACTTGAGTGTTACCTGCATTGCTGTACAAGAAACCCTCACTCTTTAGAGCCCTGCAGTGCTCCAGCTGCTCAGAGGACACTGCCAGTTTTATCTTTGCTGCTTTGAGCTCGGCTTGCTTCAACACTGTTCTGTATTTCTAGAAGATCACTGAATTGAGTAATTCCCAACCCATTTTCTCACTGCAGTCCAGTGAGGTGTTGGTACAACAGCCACACCCATCTGTGGGTTTCCCTTCCACGCTGAGATTCAGTGATCACACTGATCCCTGGCTCTGTGCACAGCCCCGAAACCAGCCCCAATCCATACAGTGATCCCTGACCAGTCCCAGTACCTACAGTGATCCCTGGCTTCGTGGGGCAGTCCCTGAGCCAGCCCCGTCCTACAGTGATCCCCGAGCCAGCCCCGTCCCGCAGCGATCCCCGAGCCAGCCCCGTCCCGCAGCGATCCC
>JAYRBT010000178.1:1360540-1387678 GCA_036023395.1 Myiotriccus ornatus | reverse complement strand
AGCGATCCCCGAGCCAGCCCCGTCCTACAGCGATCCCCGAGCCAGCCCCGTCCTACAGCGATCCCCGAGCCAGCCCCGTCCTACAGCGATCCCCGAGCCAGCCCCGTCCTACAGCGATCCCCGAGCCAGCCCCGTCCTACAGCGATCCCCGAGCCAGCCCCGTCCTACAGCGATCCCCGAGCCAGCCCCGTCCTACAGCGATCCCCGAGCCAGCCCCACGTGTCCAGCGATGTGTGTGTGGGTGCCCACCCTGCCCGGTGCCACGTACCACGGTGCTGCCATTGTGCATGTTGTGGGTGTCCTTGTGCGCGTGGGCGCAGAAGTCGATGCAGGCCGTGACCCCGGAGAAGGGCCGGCCCGCCTGGCAGCCCAGCCGGCAGTCGGGGCCCATGTGCTCGTTCTCCACCTGCAAGGACAATAAACTACAGCTACTTGGGACTCAAAGGGAGGGGCTGGGAGCCCCAGGGCCACCACCTCCCTTGTGACAGAGTGAAGGCAGCCAAGAAGCCGCAGTGATCAGAAACCACATACTTCCCTATCAAACACGGAACACTTCTGGCTGGATGTCAGCGAGATAATCAGGTCAGCCAGAGTCAAAGTGTCTTGAAATAGTGAAACCAATTTATTTACAGTATTATCCCTGAGCCTTTTTCACCTGTGCCCAGCTCAGGGCGTAACTTAACCTCCAGTTCAAATCCAGAGGTGCAGTACACTAGAACCTGCCAAACGCCCCCAGAAGCAGCAGCTGCACGGCACCGTGAGGTTTGGGACCACGCTGCTGCTCAGAGCTGAGTGTCACACACCTACCTGGTTCTGGAAGGCTTCCGGAGCGAGCTTCTTATACACTGGAGCCACATCAGTAGCCAACGTTTGCAAATTATTTTCCAGAAGTTCCTCCTGCAGAGAAAGGCAACGTTCAGTGCTAGAGGTGGCTTTGAAAGCATCTCAGCCAGGTGAGAGATGCCTGACAGCTCAGCCTCTACCTCCTGTTTTATTAATCTGACTTCTGCCCTGCTGCCCTTTGTCACTAGCCATAAATGTCTATTTGGCATGACCAAAACACCAAAATTGTTAGATATGAATCAACAAACAACAACAGAGGGGATCTGCTGGGGCAAAGAAACCCAACACGGGGGAATTCATTTCTGCATCAGTTCTGATTCGTGTTAAGGAGTGAGGCACGTTCCACACAAAAACAGAGGACAAAACTCATACCCCGTGTGAGTGGGGATGGAGCTTCAGGTCTTCTTTTGGTGTTCTGCTTATGGGCCTTAGACCACACTGACACAGCCTTGCTAAAAGAAGCCCAGGTTTCCAGTACATTACCCTTAAGTGTATGAGAAACTCCCAATTGCATTTAACATTCATTTCAGCTCTTTGGTTTTTTCTCAGAGGTACATTCCTCATATTGCAACAGAATTTCCACCTGGAACATTTGTTAACTCCAGGCTTTGGGACACAGCTGCAGCTTCAGTTTTGCATCGTGTAGAAATGCAAAAAACAACAGCTGGTTTTGTTTGAAAAAACCCAAACCCGCTTGTCCCCATAGCCTGTACACACCAGTGTACAGGAGACTCACTTCTTTCCGTGCAATGTTCCCTTACGAGACAGTGTGTTTTAAACTCACACCACAGCCAGTTCATCAGCTGGAAATGCCTCCACAAGGGTTTCTGAACTGCCCTGAAGGTAACATATCCTCCATTACCTATCCAAGGCACCATTCTTACCTAGGGATATTACACCCTTAACTCATCTCCATCCACTGCCTCAAATGATCCAAGTCTTCCTGGACTTTAAACTATCTTTTTCTTGGTTTGCTTTCTTAAATGAAAATTTAATTTTATTAATACCTCCTAGCTTTATGTCATCTGCAATATCATCAATAGCCAGCATTTAGCTAAAAGAAGTACCTGCTAGAAGAAATAATGCCAGAAAGAAGAGTGCCACTGAGCCTGCTCTGACCACAGAGCTTCTGGAGCTGCCTCAGCTCTGTGTTTCCTCAGACACACAGGGAGGTTCTGCCTTGGTGGCTTCCCCAGCTAATTCAGAGCATCCCAAACCTACAGAGAACGTGCCTGCCCAGAATGCTCCATGAACAGCTTTAGAGGGAGAACCCGAACACACCGGGAATGGCAGAAGACAGAAGGAACAGGATTCCTAAAATAAAAGAAGCCCAATAGACACATTTTTCTATAAACAAAGTTTATAAAACAATTCCCACTCGAGACAAGCAAGGCTGGGTTAGGCCTGTTCTGCCTCCAGCTCACAACACCTTTATTCCTTCCTCATGAAAATATTTTCAGAGTAAAACACTAATGGGGTTGGGTTTTTCACATGTTTGTTACTTCACATAATCCATCATAAATTTCTGTGCTGTCTCAACCTTTGTGACGTCACCAGCACTCCTAACCAGCAATTAACAGAATCACTTCACTGCATCGTGGTTTAGTGCATCCATTCCTTCAAAACCATTTAAAAAACATGCTGTCCACAGAAAAAAACAGTTTATTCTTGGTGACAGAGGGAAGCCCAGGCCGTCAGCTGCTCCCACAAAGGTGGGAAAGCAGTGCAACCCCAAGGTATGACATTTTCTGTGCCAAGGCACAAGCCTTGAATGTCTGAGCTACAGGCTTGGTCCTTAGAGAAACCCTCGAGCTGTTTCTTACACTTCCAAAGAGTGAACGTTTCACACAGGTTACACAGAGAGTTAAACACACAGAGAAGCGTTTAAGGATAATTTTAGGGCATTGAAATACATAAATGACACTGAGTTTTCATCCAGTGGAATAATGATTCTGAATACTCCAGTTAAAAAACCTGCATTGGCTGTGTGTCTGTGATAAGCTCTGCACATACATATGAGAAAAGGGGGTGGAGATTCACAGATTCCACTTCCAGTTCTGAAAGTCATCAGAAGATGTGTTTGGAGAGGAAGAAAAAAAAAAAAAAAAAAATCTTACTTGCTTAGGGTCATCAGTGAGAAGCCTAAACTTCCTGGGGTTTTTGCTCCTGGCAAACTTACAGCCATTGAAATACATACTCCATGAACAGCCAAATGAGAACGATGCTCCACAAGTTTCTGGGTCTAGTCCTTGACATGCACAAGTACGACTAGGAAAGGAAATAAAGACAAGTCAGGTCAGCTGGCAACACAGCTCTTGGGTCTGGGCTGTTTTTAGGTCAATGCTATTTGCTGTTTCTTTTATAATACAGAGCATAAAACAAAGGAACTTATAAAATACATAGCTTAACCAGATATTTTCTGTGAAGGAAATATTCATGTGTAGAGGGCTGACTTTTCTCTACAGGACAACAGACTCAACTCCCCCAAGACCTAATTCTGGGAAATAAATACTCAGGCATAGCTCTATAAATACACCCCTGCTACTTTCATTTTGAATTCTCCAGCTGGATAATGTTTTTACCCAGGAAAATAGCCCTGCAACTAAAGGTTACCCCCAAATCCAGTAGTTATTGTGTTATGTGCAGCAATACCATTAACTCCAAATTGATCTTTCAAAGTGAACCCTTTAGGAACAGAGGCATTAGATTCAGGTCCCTGAACAGCTGTGAGCCTGTGAAATGTGAGCTACACAGAGATCAGCACAAAGGCAGCACTGCACTTACAATATATTGTTATTAAACAAACTCAGTTCCTCTCAGAGGCACAGAGAGGGAGATCCCAGGTTCAGGATCACGTCTGTTTTAACAAGTCCAAGCCCAGCTTGGTGGCAGCTCTTGGAGCTGGGTGGGTGTGCAGAGGGCACCTGGGGCAGCATGCTCAGAGCCAGGAGAGGAGCTCACGGCCACCCCCTCCCCGGGCACGGCACCTAGGACCCTCACAGAGCCAGGCAGGAGGTGTGACAGGTGACACCCGGCGGTTTGGGATTCGTGCACTCGTCCAGCTGCAGTGCTGCTTTGCCAGGCTGTCCCCGCGGAGCCCAGGCAGCCCAGAAGGAAGAAGGGACTCACTCCTCGTTGAGCGCGCACCGGCGGCTCGTGGGGCAGCCGTACTTGCGCAGGCTCTGCGTCAGCTCCTTGTACAGCGTGTCCGCCAGCAGGTGGGGGATCCCCTCCCAGGCCAGGATCAGGATCACGATCACAGCTGTCTGGCAGTGGTGTCCCGCCCGCTGCCGCACCAGGCACAGCAGCTTCTCCTCGTCGCTGCTCCTGCGGATCACCTGCAACGACCACGGGGTTACTCTGGGAGCAAACACCTCCTCAGCTGCTCCTCTCTGGGACGGGTGAGGCCCGAAAAGCAAGGAATGCTGCTGCCCAAAATGTACCCGAGGGCAAGCAGGGCCAGGACTGCATCACACTCAGCCCTGGGTAGAACAGGGTTTGCTGCTGCTTTCTTACGTGCAGGAGGGACAGCAGCGTGTTTGACAGGAGGAGAAGTATTTTAGGTGTTGTACACAAGCAATAAAGGAGATGTATTAAAAGGAAAACAACCTCTGGAAGGAAAGAATCCTGAGACAAGAGATCCACTAAGAACCCAACAGTTACCCTGAAAATAAGGCAGAAAGCAGAGTGCCAAACCCCAGAGGGCAGGTGTGTGAAAGCACAGCCCTAAGGCACACGTGTTAGGACAGCCAGCAGTGTTAGAGATCAGTACCCAAGATGGTCCCCACCTTGCAAATATAAGAAAGCAATGAAGTGAAGGAAGCAATGGGATTTTTCAGAACATATCCCCACACTACCTCCATTAAAGCTCTTAGAGTGGTGAAGCTGTTTCTGATCTGTATGATGTACAAAGCCATCTTTGGCAATCTTATCCCTCAAACACAGAGACTAACCTGTGTGGAGCAGTCCAGTACACCACTGGATAAAAAGGGGGAAAATTATCAAAGAAATCGACAGTCCTACTCCCACATATTTAGGGTTTTGCCACAATCTGGATGTTGCATTTAAGACCCGCCAAAAATCACCTTAAGGCTAGGTATTATAGAACACAGTCTCTGAGAATACACTGATTTATTCTTCCCACACATTTTAGCCAGCACAGCCTGCTCGAGGCCTCCAGCCAAGGTGTCAGTGCTCCAGGGTGAGGCTCCAAACCCCTCAGGCAGGAGAGGCTCCATCCTCCTCCTCAGCTGGGCACCCGCAGGGTTCCTGCTCTGTGAGCACCAGCGCCTGCACTGCAGATGCCTCTGCCAGCTCCACCTCAGCACTGGCTCTGGCCTTCCCCCAGCACCCCCTCCACCAGCAGAGCTCCCACAGAGAGCAGCCCCAGTCACAGATAAGAAAAGCAGGAAGGCAACAGTTCCCTTTCTCTTGGAATGCCTCCAAATATCCAAGTGTTCAGGCAGATTCCCTGTTGGACTGATGCCAAAGCTGCTGTGCTGCCAGATGTGCAGCTGTCACTCGTATATGACCCCTACCCTCATCACCTCTGAATTTCTAAGTCTTTTGAACTCCTGCAAAGCAGGGACCAAAGCACACTTGCAGCTCACCTGCCAGTGAGAAGGTCTGCAGCAGATGAACAGCTGGAGAGGGCACCTGTGCAGGCTGGGCAAGGAGCAGCAAGCTTAGGGTTCATTTGTGTCCAGAGAAAGTATCACCCTTCTAAAGCTGATCATGCACTCTTACAATCAGCCCTAGGCTTCATGAGAAGATGAGGGAGTGGCTTTGATATGTTCCTGACAAGGAGTCTTGGTTGTGACTGACCAGCCTGCTGAGTGACGGGTCAGTATGTCTTACAAAGTAAGGAAAATAGTCCAACTCTTTTACATTTCAGTGAAGTTTGCAGCAAACCTGTTAAGGCTGATCCACAATACAGGTTATTCATGCCAAAGTTTTACATTCCTGAGGCAGCAGTTCCTTCTAGCCAGAAGAACAACTTAATTTTGTTACTCAGGGTGAAGTGATGCTTTTACTCTTCTTTTTTCTCTTCTTTCTAGACTAACCCAAATAACACAGTCTGGTAATGTACAACATCAAGTGCCCTTTTTAAGTTCTCATGTAGCTCTAAACTGGAAAAACACAGTCCAGGAAAAATGACAAACAAACACAAAGGAAATTTATAGTTTCCTTTAAACTAAGACCACACTTTCCTGCAGTTAAGTGTAGCTGGAATTGGCTTCATTATGCACATTGTAGAGAATGCAATACTCTTACTGGACCCCAAACCATTTTACAATCCAACACCTTCCTGGCCACAAAGGCAAGTTCATGCATTTTTAGTCGTGTGAATTTTACGTCTCTGGGTCAGTTATATCATCCACTCATTGGGTCCTTTTGTTCCCAGACATCAGCCCTTCTCTCACCTGGCACGGAGCTGGGGTGCTTCCTGAGGTGGAGCTGGAGCCACTCTGCTTCCCCAGAGGAGCTGAGGATGCTCTCCCAGGCTACCCCCAGCACTCCTGGAGCAGGAATGAACTGAGCAATAACTAAACCCACAGCAGTGCCACACTCAGGGTACAGAAAGAACACTTTGGAGCAGGACAGCTGAGCTCCAGAGTGTTTCCCCAGACTGGGAACAACGCACAGATCAGCTGGCAAACCTTGTGTCCAAAGGTTTTGGGCATTACTCATGATTTCTGTGATGCAGTTAACAACAGTGATAAAGTAAATCCCTTAATACTTCAGTTTGTTTAATATTGGTCCCTAATGCATTTACAAGGAATGAGCAAGTTAGCATTTGTTAAGCAGAGGAACTTTAAAGCTACATTTTTAGAATGGGAAAATAAAAACTTTCCCCCTGCAATTACTTTTCCACACAAGCTAACCATGACTTCTGAGTGACTCACACAGAAAAATAACATGATCAACAAAACAGACTTGAACAAGTCTGTGAGGCATTATGTATCACTTTATTGCAGCAAGCAAGAGGACAAGAGGAAACGGCCTCAAGTTGCCCCGAGGAAAGTTTAGGTTGGATCTTAGGAAAAATTTCTTGCCATAAAAGACTGTCCAGCCCAGCACAGGCTGCCCAGGGCAGTGGTGGAGTGCCCATCCCTGCAGGGATTTAAAAAACTGTAGGTGTGGTGTTCAGGGCTGTGGTTTAGTGGGGGCCTTGGCAGTGATGGGTTCATGGTTGGACTCAATCTTAGAGGTCGTGTCCAGCCTAAACGATTCTATAATGCCATGGTCGGGTTTTTGCAGGTATGTAGGGCCAGATTACCCCTCAACTCATTTGTCATCAGTACTAAGTATCCATCAAGACCCCCACATTAACAAAGACCACTCTGTTTCAGCTGCACTTCAGGAAGGGAACAGGGCCTACCAAACCCCTCCACGTGCTCCACCAACACCCACCAGCCCCACTCTGCACTCACAGTAACTGGCGATAAGTTCCCTGCTGCCACTCCCTCCCCTGTGTTCCAACACAGCCATGTCTAGGGCAGAAGGGAACACCAAATGGGACCCAGCTCCTTCCAAAGAGCCTCCTTACACACACATATTGGACACACAGCACCACCAGGACCACCCCTGGAGGTGCTGATTTGGGCAGGACACTCAGTTGTTTTGATGGCTCCCAAAGCCCTGTTTTGCACATCCCTCTGGTGCTGGAGTTTTGCCCCACCAGTACCACATCCTGCATTCCTATGGCTGTCCAGGTGTCCTTGGTGTGCACACCCAAGGGAAGGCAGCAGCTCAAGTGATTCATTTTCTCAGCTAGCCCAGCTATTCCCAGGTGGCAGGAGCTGAGAACATGAGCAACATTTCGAGGTGAGCCACAGCCAGGTGGGACACAATCAGCAGCTATTCTGGCAACAAACCACAGCTGAACCTCTGTGCTACAAGCCACAATGGCCTAAGCTTCCCAAATTTTCTTACCAGAAAGCATCGGCCAAAAGCTATGAGAGGTTTATTGAAGTGCTGCCCTATGCAGCAGAATTTGCTCCAGCAATTTAGTTGTGGGATACCCGCGAGGAAGAGTTAGATTTTTCACACTTTGCATACAAGGAGAGTGAAAAGGATGCTAAAAATTGAAGAGTACAAGAGCAGGATAAGGTCAGAGAAGTACAGTCCAGCCTTACCCTGACCCTGAGAGTGACAAACAGCAGTTGCCTCTGGATGTGCAGCATCAGAGGCACTGGGATGCAGAGATGCTTCCCAGCAAGGCCAGGCACCTTCCAGCCACCCACCAGCAGCTCAGGGGACGGCTCCCCCCATGCTTTCCAAGCACTTGCCTTTTGTGCATTTCCACTCACTTCTAAATCCATGCAGCATTTTAACCACCCACTACATTCCCAGGAAAGCTTCATTACAGACTATCTGACAGAAAAAACATGACCCTTCCGTGGTGCTGAGCTCACCCCCTGCCAGTGCCCTCTAGTGTAGCTCCAGGATGAGACTGGAGAACAGAGCTCTCGGTGCCACTGGAGACTTCAACAGCCCTGCCTTCTCCCTTCCCTCTCTGCCAGCCTGACCAGTCTGGACCTCCATCTGTCCTTCCCAGTCCTGCTGTGCTTTCCTGAGCTGGGGGATCAGACTGACAGGATCCCAACCGGGGGGGCAGCACCTCTCACAGAGGCATAACTGCATTCCAGGTTTTCTTTGTTCCTCCCCAGTAATTCCCACCAGTTTCTTCTGCTGTTTCCATCACAACTGGACAATGAAGCTTTGTCTAACAAACCATCATCTCAAGCAGTAACAACCCAGTGTCCACCACTGAGTACATGGAACTACAACACTGCTTTTTGTGTGATGTTATCAAGTGATTTTCATTTGTTATTTTCAGTGGCCATTCACTCTGCATCAGAATTTGTGATCCTTGCCCTTCATTACCCTGAACGAGGCTGTAGCAGTTGGGCACCTCAGCATCTCCTGCTTTTTTCGAACCATTTCTGGATGGGCTGCAATGACCAATCAGTAGAAGTTCCACTGTCAATGAAAGCTCCTCCAGCTGTCCAAATGCTGGAGTTCTACTTCCTTGGCAGGAGCTCCAGAACAAGGGATAAGTCCACAGTGAATAAGAACGTCCCCAGCCACGAGCCAGCCCATCCACATGAGCATGGACACGCCTTGGGAAGTAGCTCAGTCCAACTGCAGAAGCTCCATGTACCAGATGCTGAATTCCCACAGGGATGAGAAATTAACTTTCCAATTACAATCACCAGAAAGAGTTGTGGTAACTTCAACATGATTTAATCCAGACACCACTAGCAAAGAGCACTGAATTTTAACTGTGAGTTAAAAACACTACTATAAATTACTGGATAAAAACCCCCAAAACAACAGAACCAACAAAAGAGTTCTTTTAGGTTTTTTTCACCTCCATGTGGTTCCACTGCAGTATTTCCTCCAGACCATTCTGAATTTCTTCAGTCAAATCACTGTGTCTCCTTTGCAGGGTATCAGTAGTTGATTTGAAAGTGAGAACATACTTAGCTGTTCCCTGTAATTTCCTGGAATTAGCACACTGTGGCTCCCAGTTTTCTAACCTGCAGATTTTGCCTTTGTACAGTCTGAGTCTCAGTCTCTGCTGAGCTCCAATTCCCTCACAACCCACAGCAAGGTGCTGGTCACACCTGCTGCTGGTTACCTTAACACAGCTTTTCTCTTTCATTTTTACTCTAGTAAAGTATTTGAATCATTCTTCATGTTAAAAAATATTAAAATGCTTTTATTTACTTCCTAAATCACATAAACGTTTCTAATAATTTTGAATCTCAAAGCACTGCAGCACTTAAAGAATGGCTGTACTTTGGATGGTGTTCCAAACATTTTTGTCCCAGAAAGCTCCTCTAATTCTGTATTTAGCAAACAGTGAAAATGGTGCCTGCTCAGCTACACACACTAACCTGCTACAACACTAAGGCAAGAAAGGGATACTCTCATACAACTATGTCCAAAAAGGTGAACAAAACCCCCACCAACCACCCTTTCCATCTCCTAAAATTAATTTCCTTCCAGATTTCTCCTATGGAGAACATGATTTAACCATGAAGGTAATTCAGTAAATGAAATAAAAGCACGAAGTACAGTAAGCTGTTTAAAGCAGAATGGAACTGCATATCCTCCTTGGCTGTCCAAGATACAGCCAGTCCAGCAGAATTTAAAGGCCTTTTCAAATCTATTGCAAGAATTCCCCACTTTTATGTCCCAAAGAACACGAGAGTTCCACTGTCCCCTCCCTTACAGGCACCAGAACCTCCAGAGACATCACTACCAAGCACAGAAAATGAGCATCAGACAAGTAATTTCCTTGAATAAATCACATCTCTTCCAATACTAACAACAGCTGATACGTGGAGAGCCACGGCAGGAGTAACTTCTCAGATTTCTCACTTTCTCAATTCAAACCAAACTAGCAAACTGAAAAAAGTATCTGTGTCTGTAGGACAGTTTATTAAGGCTCACTCAGCATTCCATGAATTGTAGTTTCTGGGATTTAGCTACAAGTTCTCATCAGTTCAGTGATCTAGAAAATCTTGACTGGAACAGTGGGCTATCTAAGCATTACTTTCAAAACAGTAATTTCAGTAGCTAATATCAGGTTTGTGTCTGTACAGGACTCTAATTTCAAGTTTAACTATTTTAAAAGTATTTTTAATGAGATTTTTTATCTTTATTCTACACCTGTTTTTTTTTATATGGCTTACTAATAAGCAGACAACATCAAGAAAATAAAGATCTATCAACCTGTAAATAAAAAAAATAAATCAAAAGAGGCCAACAGTACATAAGAATTTAAGAAACTACTTGCAAAAGGCATAAGAGCCACATAACACTGTATTTTCAAAAAAGATAAGGTAAATAGATAATGGTCACAAACAAGAAGTTTGGGAAGATTCCCATGTCCAAAACCTTCATGGGGAACAGCCAAGGATTTTCTCTGAAGTTTAAAGCCCTGTGGTTAAAGGACAAGAGTAAAAGTGGTGAGAGGACAGGAGTAAAATGGAAAATCCCAAACACCTGTCTCCCTCAACAGCAGCTATCTGCCAAGTTCAGGATACCCAAAGGAACCCAAGGAAGAAACACTAAATAAGTACTAAATGTGATGTGCAATGTGTCGATTTATAACGCATTATTACTGGAGGGCCTCGAGATTCCCAAGAGGATACAGCTTTGTAAAAGCCCCAGGAAGAACTCAGTAGATTCGGTGATCCCCGGGGTGCGCGTGAGGGGCAGGGATCAGTCGGCGATCCCCGGGGTGTGCGTGAGGGGCAGGGATCAGTCGGCGATCCCCGGGGTGCGCGTGAGGGGCAGGGATCAGTCGGTGATCCCTGGGGGGTGTGAGGGGCAGGGATCAGTCGGAGATCCCTGGGGGGTGTGAGGGGCAGGGATCAGTTGGCGATCCCTGGGGGTGTGAGGGGCAGGGCTGGGATAACCCAGCAAAGCTGAGGCACAGGGAGGGCCCACCCTCAAGTCCCAGCTCAGTGTTACTGGGGGTGTTTTTAGATTCCCACAAACCCTTCATTGAGGTCCCTTATTGAAGGCTCTCAAAACACCCCAAGGTGTCTTGGGGCCAATCAAGAGACCACCATGAGTAAGTGGTGAAGAGACCTGGAACAAAGGCTGGTGCGTCTCCTCTGGGAGCCCCTGGGCCTGTTTGCTCAGGGTAACTACCAGGATGGCACCATTTGGTTATGACACTGAGCAACTCAGCAGTGAACACAAGCACCACCTGCAGAGAGATGAAGGAGTTCTTACTGCTGACTGGGCAGTACAATGGCAGATAAAATTCACTGTAGATGTGTGCAGTTAATGCTCAGGGTTGGGCATTACTATGCAGGAATGAGGATCTGGCATAATGATAGAAAGCACTATGAAAATGCCAAATCACTGCTCTGCAACAGCAAAAACAACTGCAAGGAATTACTGGGAATAGAGCACAGGGCTGAAATCATTATGCCAGCATTTTAATTCCCAGAGAACAGGAAGGAAAAGGAGAACTGAAGATGACAACATTTATGAAAGGCAGCCAAACAAAAGCACTGCCTGCAGCTCTGGGAAGCACAAAGCTGGGAGTTACTGGAACCCAACTGTGCTCACACCTTGTGCCACTGTCATTGCTGAGCTCAGCTTTTTGCAGAGCTGGAGCCTTAAAAACTACATTGCAACTCCAAATGAAGGCATAAGATAGCAATGATGGCTTAGGTGATCCAGGTCAACATCCACTGACAGCAGGAGAAGGAACCCACAGGAAATGGATTTACTCCAGAAAACATTAAGACCCAGAGCCTGCCCCGCTCTGAGGTCATGACATGGATTCAACGTCAGTGCTGCAGGGTGACGCCACAGCGAGCCGCTCCTGAACAACCGACCAGTTCACCAACCCTTTCACAGACACTGAGGTTAACTGTAATTCACCATCAGACAGAGCAGGAAGCCCCCAAACCACAGCACATCTGTGAGCAGCTAAAGCACCACGGGGAACAGTGACTCCCGTCACTCATCACTGACTGGTTGTAGGGGATGCACATGGGACTTTTCATTATGTGAACGGCCTACCAAGAATGACAGGCCAGTAACTCCAGTACTGCAAAGCTTTTTCTTCCTTTAACATATTCTGAAACAATGTGATGCCTTGGAAAAAGCAAAAAAGCCAAAGCAATGCAAACTGAAAAGACAGAAGAGTACATTTACCTGGCATATGTCCCAGAACAGTAAGTTATTTTCTGATCATGCAGTTATCACCTACAGTTATCCACACATTTGAAGTCTGGGGCAAAACTCTCTTAACTCTGTTTTGACATAAAAGACAACACAATTTGCTGCCTCCTGCAGTGAAAACAATTGCAAGCTCATCTTCCTAGTCCATGTGGGGATCAGTCTGGTGCCTGCACATACAACAGGCACAAGGGTTCAAACCTTAAGCAGGATTTACTAGAAATGTTTAACTAATAGGAGCATTCTTGTTCATATGCAGAGGGACAAAGTATCGCCTTAAAATATAATACATTAAAAAAATACAGAAGAGATGTTTATTTCTTATCAAAAGAGTGAAGGAGGAAAGATTTTGCATGTTTCTGGTAACCTGAAATCTAAGGAAGAGGATGTCAGCTGCTCTGGGGGGAAGGAGTTTGTCTCAGTAAGTGTTAACACACCACGGGCACATTCGAAGTCACTTAAGCAAAAACAACTCAGGAGACAAGCAGTGTGATGGAATGCAGACACTAACAGAAGAATGTATGGACAGGTATTTCAGAAAGCCTCCTTTTATCTTAAAATGTTTTTAAGGAATCAATAAGACAAAATCTAGTGGAAATAGGGAAAGTTATTTGGGAGAAACAGTTCAACACGATCAACAGATACATTCAATTTTGTCCCCATCACGCTGCTCTCAGCAGCAGGTCCCCCAGAAGCCCTGAGGGCAATGGGTGTCCCCCTGCCAAGAAGAGAGGAGTCAGCCCCAGGGGACACTGCAGAGGAGTGAGGGACAATCTCTGCAGCCACCAGAACCTCATGGCTGCAAGGACCAAAGACACAGCAAACGTTTTCCACACACTTTCCAGACACTTGCAAACAAATCTCGCCACCAAGTTGCTTTGGTCTTCACCAAAACCCAAATATACTCCGTAAAAGGATTAAAATTAGCATTGCCGGTGAAAAGTTAATGCAACACATGAGGAACATCAGCCCAAAATGTGGATTTCATACAGGATGGAACAGTTCCACAGAGGACAGAGCAGTGATTTCCTTCCCTCTGCTACTGAACAGTCACACGCTAACTGCAGACTTGGAAAAACGCTCATCCTCTTTAGGTGGGAACTCCCATACAAAGTCACTGCTCCCCAGAACTTCAGTTACATGAACATTAAATCTTATGCACAAACAGCAACGTGAAAATCTCAACTGCAGAGCAGGTCCCCATAGCCCAAACCAGCCCTTTCTGTAGCATCCAGTGGTGTCTGTCACACTGTACACACTGGGACACCTACAGCCACGCACAGGTACAATTAATGCCATTTCTGTCTTACAAAAGACAGTGTATGTTGGTATTGGCAACAGAGAGATCAAGGTTAAGCTTACTTTTAAATGTTTTCTTCCCCTCAAAGTGCTCACAACTGTTTCTAAGGTAAGATTTTTAACTCCTGTCCTCTGTTAAAACTGAGTATTTTACTCAGCTGAAACACTGAGAACAATCTTTCCATTTCTTTTTACGAAAGTAGTTTTACAGTATTTTTTCTTGGACACTGGATTTGTTATTAAATGTTATCTGAAGCACAAGCACATATTTGCTTCCCTTCTGAAAATCAGTTTGTGTTGAGTATGACAAACACATTTTGACTGCCCCAAACATAAGCAGCGAAGGTTTAATATGCAAATTCACTCAGGTACAATATGCAGTAACCTTATTTTTGTCACATCATCACAGACACTGCCCTACAACTGCAGTTCCCATTACAGATTTTTCGATCAACTCTGAAAATTCTAAATACAGCAATACTTTTTTTTAACAACCAAGTTCGTATTATTTTCCAAAACTCAATTTACATGATTTCCAGTCTACTTTTTACCTCCCTCCGTGGTTTCAGCAAAGATTAAGGACAATCAATCCTTCCCAAGCTCTACCCTGGAGCCTGTGTCTGTTACCTCATTTCCTGGCTCCTAGGAAGCAATGTGAGACAGGACTTGGATGCAAACTATCACTCCAGCACACTTTCAAATACAGAGTTCAGTTCCTCAAAGAGAAATCAATTAAAGAACCAGATCTTCATTGAAGATGAGATTATATTTGAGCTCAAGGACTGCACATTCTGATTTTGAAAAGCCACACAAAACTAGTTTGATTCACCAAAAAAAACTTACCCACTTGGCAATTGGACACCCCTGAGAGCTTTTTCCTTCCTTTCCCGTATAAACCACTACCTCTATTCTTACAGCGCTTCCTTTTGCTCCATACCTGCATTAAAAGAGTTCATGAGTAAAACAGACTGCTGCAGACCAGTTTAAAACAGGAAACATTTTCAATAAAATAAGAATAACCAATTAATGATTACTTTACTGAAAACGGAACCAGATCTTTATCAAGTAAAAAGAAACAAAACCTTTTCAGTTTAAAATCCTGTTTGCAAGAGTGGTTTTTGACATTTTTGACATGAAGTTCTGATAAACTTCTGCCACCAAGGAAATATTATTTGGGCAACAAAGTGTTATCTGCATGTAAATCCCAGTGCATTTAGTCACTAATGTGACCTTTTTCCTCCTGGTTTGCCACAGCTTCTCTGCATGTGGAACATGGAAAACCTGCTTGTGCCAGTTGCTGATTTGTCCTCCTACTGACACCTCAGAGCTCTTAAACTGCAACCCTGCAGTCAAAGTGCTCAGAAAAGTTTGTTCCAAGTTTGGAACTGAAACCCTCACCTCATGCACATCTGAATATAATTTCTGAGAGCTCTACTTCTGCCCTATTTAGACTGCCTGAAGTACTGTGAGCGTTAAAAGCTGAGTTTTCCTCACCTGTTCTCCATGATTTCTCTCACAGCAGCGACACTGGGTCCTGTCCCAAGGTGTGTGTAATAGGGGCCTTCATCCTTCTCTATAATTTGCTCTGTAAGCAGGTGGAGAAAACGAAGTTGGCACATACAAAATTTATTTACTGCATTAAAAGTTAACTTAGAAATGGTTTACAGAGACACCTTGCAAATGAAATTACAATACATCAAATCTGACCCTGAAATGTAATGAATAGAGAGTAGGACAGGCTTTTTTCCTCAGACAAAATTTTATACTTTTCTCCTCCTATTAATCTGCTGTTATTTTTTAATGTTATAAAGTAACCCTAATTGTAGAAATATTTTGCATTCTTCACAGAGTTTCATTACAGGAGCTGGCATGCATTGACTAAGTAAGATTCCCAATATCCTTGTCGGTAGGAAAACATAATTTCATTTTAGACAGAGGAGAATTGAGGGGGAAAAATAAGTTAACAGATAGTCATATACTACAGAAAACACAATCCAGGCCTCTTAACTAGCACCCTGTTGATTCAGACCAGGAAAGCAAAGATAACAACAACTGCACACAGGCAGATTGCTTCAAGTCTCCGACTTTCTTTCCGTCTGTGCACTTGGGTAGTCTGACAACACAGCACGTGCCACCCTCAGCCAAGCTGTGCTTGGTCTGACATCCCATCCTGCTCACAAGTGACTCATCTAAACCCCACCCCATCTCCCCCTGTGCCTTTGGCACAGCCTCTTCCAGGCCATCAGGACTGACAGGGGCAGCAACAGGACCTTCCCAGCTCTGCTGTTCCACTTATGTGACAGCATTTAGGACACAGTGACAATGCAATGGGACATTTGTCCCAAACCCCCCAGGCAGAAACTAGTTCTAGACCATCAAAATTGGAGCCTGATATACTGCAGATAAAGCACAAGTCAGCAATGGTAAAACAGCAAACAGAAAAATTTCTTTTCCTCTTGGATTTCAATTTAAGTAGACTATTTAAACCTGCCAGATGCAATACTCAGTTCTGCTGTGCTTTGCAGGCCCAAAGAACACCAGAAGTTACAGAAAGGGGAAAAATCATTTCCTCCCGTTTTCTAGTGGTGAAGCACTGATTGTTTTGTAACAGGATTCCTCACATTAAAGGGAACAACACGAGCACGTCTCCATCGGAAAGGTACAGGCAAAAGTGAGCAGAAACACTTACCAACACAGTCACAAGTTGGCAACTCAGACTGTCCTTTTTTTGTAGGTGTATCTATTAAATTTTTTGTGGGGGTATCAAGGAACTTCATGGGTGATTCAAGGAAACTGCTGAGCGTGTTTTTTGCTGGGGAACACCCTGAGTCGCCCGTGCTTTGTGCGTGGTCAGCACCCAAACTGGATGACGTCAGGACAGTCACCTCGCCCACACATTCCATGTTCCTGAGAGCCTCGGCACAGGCTGGGACCTGGGCCCCTCCACAGGGAACGGGCAGCACCTGCACCCTGGGGTCTGCCTGTGTGCCCTGCTGGACACAGGCTGTGCTCTCACTGCTCTTGTCGGCGGCTCTCAGGCCTGGCTGGTTAAGGGCTGGAGGCAAAGGGTGTGCCTGACTGCCAGCTGCTGTTTGCTGTACCTGAGAATTGCATTGTTCTGTAAACATCTGTAGGTTTTCGGTTGGTCTGTTCAACAGGGATGCTGTTTTCAGCTGTGAAACAGCCAGAGGATTTCGGGAGGACAGGTCACTGTGTTGGCCACGTGCAACAACTTCATTTTTCAGTGGGTCAGTGCCCAGTGGGTCCCGGGAGCCTGCAGTTTTCATTTGCTCATTCACCACTTCACACCCAAACAACCTGTCTTTTTTTTTCTCTTGTGCTGCCTCAGGTAAACATCTGTGGAATTTTATCTGTGTTTGGGGGAGAAATAATCTAGTTTTTTCTTGTGATGATGAAGTATTTTGACTCTGTGCTCTCTGTACTTTGGTTCGTGGAGATTTTTTTTCAGGCAGAGTTATTCTGGAGTCCTGGGGCATGGTTTGACCAAGCTTGTGCAGTTTTGATGATATCCAAATGTCCTGCAACTCGCTGTGCTGGCATGACAACAGCTCTAGCTGGTTCTGATTAGCCTGTTGATAGCGTGCTTCTGGAGGCTTCTTTTTGTGTCTTGGTTTCCATGGCACGGCACCGCCTTTCTTATTTGTTGCTTGTTTTTGTTTTATCAGCAAGGAACTATAATTATGCCTAAAAAATACAGATTCTTTTTTCTGCAACACATCTTGGTTATGTTTTGGCTGCCTCTCATGTGATATTAGATTAAGCAGTGATGCCTTTATGTCATTCTTCTGCTCTGGATTGGCCTGGTTTGATTCAATCAGTGCTGCAAGTTGAGTTAGTTGTGCAGCCACATCTTCTTCATCCTGGCTGTGAATTCCTCCTTCCTTAATCAAAGTGCCAGTTTCTAATTTCAAATCATTACAGGGTGGCTTTTGCTCTAACTGGCCAAGAGTTTCCAAGTTGTTCCCTGTTTGCTGGACATTACACGAAGCGTTGCAACACTGTCCAAGGGCAACTGGATCATGAGCATAATTTTCCTCGGTGGTATAGTCTGCAAGTGATGTGGCATTAGATGTTAAGTCAGATAAAGTTTTGGTATCTCTTGAGGATAACTGTAACTTACACATCTCCCCAGCCAGATTGGCAGGTTTATCCTGCAGTTCCGGGACTGAGCTTTGGCCATTGTATAACACTGCCTTATTAGGGAGCTGCTTCTGTGGGTGAGCGCAGTGAGCCAGGAGCTGCTGCTCATTCTGTAAGTAAGTGTCTTTGATCTCTTTTAGTGCAGAAGATGTGAAGGAGGATGAGATGTCCCTTTCAAAACCGTGGAGAAAGTTGTAAGTTGTTTCTTCCGTACATTCAGTTCTTTCAGTTTTCGCTGGCGAAGTTGTTTCTAAAGGGACTTCGGATAACTGTGTTAAAGCTTCAATAGCTACAACCTGCTCCACAGTTAAATTTCTGTTTTTAATCAGGGACAGGAAAGTTGGCTGGAGTGTAGGATTCTCAGGCTCTATCTCCACCTTAGGTACTTCAAAGCCATCCTTCCCTGCCTGCAGTTCCCCTTCAGGCAGGGGAGGACAACACAAGCTTTCCTGCAGACCCGAGATGGAACCTGCCTGCAAAACCGATTTATCAAAATCCTCAGAGATGCTGCACATGCAGTTTTCCTCCTTCATTAAAACATTTCCTTGGGTTTGTGGGTGAGCACAGACAATGCCAGTCGTCAGAGTGTTTACTGTGTTATTCACATTGGTACCTTTCATCCATTGCAGGTGGAAGTTGCTCGTCAAGTCTGTCCTTTCCTCTACAGACACTTTTTTCAGTGAAGCAACGGCTTCTGGTGGTGAATAATGCAGGGGTTTGATGCCATTTCTGATGGTCTGTGCAAAGGATTTTTTTGGCTCAGCTAACTGACTGGGAGAGACTGCTCTGTCACTGTCTCCAGCATGTTTCAAGTGCTCGGTGCCCGGCACGGCTCCGTGGATGTCGCCATTGACATGGACACCAAAGGATGGCTTCTCATTATGTGCCCACTTCTCTGCTTCCAGGCCAGTCATTCTTTCCTTCTCCTTGCACTGCACATTTTCAATGGGCACTGCTTGGTTGCTTTTCACCCTGTATTTTTCACCATGACCACATATACTGCATTCCATGAGTTCTGGTCTGCGGCCATTTACTGGTTTGTTTTCTAAATTTGCCTATAAATAATAACAGAAAAAGTTGTTGAAACAGCTGCTCAAAAACATTAAAAATAGGCATAAGGTTTCCAGCAATTAAACCCTACTTTGACAGATATGAGGAATATCCTAATTAAGCACAGGCACAGACATTGGAAAACACCAAACAGGAAGGCTAAAGACCCCACCCATATTTATAGCTATTTTTCCCCCCACTATTGAGGGGCAGAGGAAGAAAGTGTGTACATGTGATGGTGGTGGGAGACTAAAGAAATGAATGGACAGAAAGAACATTAGCATTTCAAACCAGATCTATAGGATTCAATTTTTAATGAATTTGCATAAGCAGATGAAAGCCTCCCTTGAGTTAAAAGCAGGACTGAACTCTAAAGGCTTGTACCACAAAGTTCAGCAGTGATTTGGCATAATTATATTGATTTGACTAGACCAATAAACCGGCTAAGCCAGTATACCACTTGGCTGGACACCGTAGCTAAGGCTGAAAACCAGTCAGTCGTTCTTGCTTCAAGTCCTTACAAAGAATTACAAGGCCTAAGCTGAAACGAACAGTAAGGCAATTTCCAGCAGCTCACCTGGAGGTCAGTCTGGAAACAGTGTGCTCAGCTGCTGTATTTAGATGGACATCTCCAGTTGCTCAACAGTCTCATGTAAGCTATCCTGAACTGTATTTTAATAAGTGTTAATATTTCATTAAATATGTTCTTCCTCTTTACTGATACCGTACCACTCACATGGTTGAAGCAATGCCAAAATCTAGCTAGAGTCAGAATATTGTGTCCTGGAAAGGGTATGTCTGTGGGCCTCAAAACAGTATTATGGGTATGAAGTAAGGAGTTATGCAAAGTAAAAAAAAAAAATTAAGGCAGAAACTTGGGCAGAAGAGCAATAAAGGTAGAAATCCAATTTTTATTATGCTAATCAAAATTTCTTTATTTATATTAAATTCCCTGTTAAAAATAATTTTAAGTCACAATAGACAGTGCTGGTACTTAATCTGATTGTAGCATTTAAGAGTTCTTTAAGTCATCTGCAGCCTTAAGCCTTACTTACAAGAAAACCAGGACTGCTTTTCAAATCAGACCTCAGCAGTACCACTGGCTAATTAACCCCATGTTGGCACAGCACATCGTTGCAGTGCCCAGAGAACATCACCCAGTCTAATGGAAACCATTCAGGCAAATCAGACATGGCTCTGCAGTCCTACCAACCAAAGGACATGGACTCCTCTCAGAAAAGACCTCAGGAAAACAAATGCAAGCTGGATTTATGATTAATTATAACCACCAAGAGGGGATTGCCAGAAACCCCAAGGCAAAGGCAGCTCCGTGTGGAGCCCAGTGTTCACCTCACAACTGAGACAGACCCAGGAACCCCGAGCATGGCCTGGGTGTTGTGAGAGGCATCAAATTCTCATGGAAATGTTATGTAAAAACATGGCCAGCACTTATGTAGCCAAGTCAAACTTCCAGAAATCACATAAAAGATGCCTTATTTCCCGTTTCTTTCACTACCCACAGATCCTGACCAAGAGGCTGTAAGCCTGAGCTCCTCTGCATCCTGGTGTGTTTCAGTCAATGATTCCCAGGGCCAGGGATCACCAAGCAATTACCATGGGACCCCCAAAGCTAAACAGATTAAATAGTTCCATTGCTAGCAGGGGTAAAGGCATCACACAGACCTCTGCAACTGCACCAGAAAATACTTTAAGGGTCCACCACAGGAAAGTAAAACCCCACAATTCTATACCTGTGCAAAAGCTGAATTTCAATTACCTTAATTTAATTTCATAAAGAAATAGGATATGAAATCGCTGTTCTTTCTTCAGCAAAAGTGTATCTAATATCTCTACCAATCCAAAAGTTGTCCCAACAATGTAAAATTGTTATTCAGAATTATTTAATCAGACAATTAGGAGGCTGAGGAGGTAGAATCAAATAGATTAAAACTAATTCCCCACCATCTGCACATTGTCAGCATGACAACACATTGTGTATTCACTGTTAGAAGGACTGTTCACTACATTTAAAAAAACCTAATAACCTAAGGCTGGTAATTTGGGAGCAGGTGTGGGGAAGGAGGAGGGTCCATCCACAATTAGCAGAGCTGAGAAGATCTGACACAGAATCCACTGGCAGCACTCAGTACAAAAATACGTCACACCCTGCTCTCAACGAGGTTGTTCCTCAATAAAATCCTTCATCTGACCAAAAAGCACTGCTGTGCTCAGAAATACTCTGGATACCCCCTAACCTGCTAGTGCTGCACAGGTACACTGCTGTGTCCCTAAGACCCCAGGGATCCCAGCAGCAAAGTGAGATGACTTTAAAAGTAAAATTATTCCTCTGACGTATTTTCCACTAACACTACCGCGAGCTGCCCACACGCAGTGAGGAAGAGAAACAGATGAATCATATCATTGGCACGATTTAGTTCATATTTTATTTTTCCACATGAAGAATAAATATTGCCATAAAATCAGATATTATTGTTTTAATCAAACTCTGCCTTTTGAGCACTGTGTTGCTTTATCTCTTGTTACTGAACTGCAGTGGATCCTAAAAGATACCTTTTCTTTTCTCTCACAAGCAGAAAAGGCCAGTGGACAGTGTTGTCTGTGAAGTTCCTGTTTCCCAAAAGAGCAAGGCAGACACTACCAGGGACAGAGCTCATTTGATTCCTCCCCTCAGCCAAGGAGCAATCCATCTCCAAGCCCTGAATCAGGACTCAAAACAAATGTGAAAACTACAGGCAAGGATAACACTTGGGATTGTGGTAACACTGCTGGAAGTTAAGCACATGAGTCTGATCTGATCAATTTCTGGGGCTTTTACACCAGTGTAATGAAAAGCTGAATCAACCAGATCAATAGGAGTCATTTCCCCTCTCTCTCATTAAGGAGAGCACTACTCTGCCAGGACACATAAACCACCAACAAATCATGCTCAAGCTTAGGCTCTGCAGTAGTTTGTGCAATTAGGGCAGGAACCACAGAGTCTGCTGTGGCCACTGCTGTAGTACTTAAACTTCATCCAGATATTATCTCTTATGTACACACACACACACAAAAATTCACTCTGGGAACTAATGCACACTTCCAGCACACACAAACAGCCAGTTACAGCAAATCATTTCACATTCTGGAAAGGGTCTACTATTAACTCCTCTTTAAACACAACATGCTTCTGACATAATGCAAAGACTTCACCAGTTCACAATCAGAATCCAATGCTGGATGCTACCCTAATGACATTTCCACATCTTGTGAACAACAGCAGGCAGGCCATCAGTTTGTGTCCCTCATTTCAAACCTCTACAGGTGCTGACAACACAGTGTACACTGAAGGACAACACCAGAGTCAACTAATCCCAGAGATGAGACATAACAGATGATGCCCAAACAAACTACTGATAAAACGGCTCTATGAGCAAGTCATGATGAGTAACATGATAACCAATGCCAAGTCCCCTAAAGCAGCCCTTCCTGCAGGATTCTGCCAGGGCCCCATGAGGATACAGTGCCCAACTCTCCAAGAATGCTTGCACCAAAAACCAGGATGACCTGAAAGGCAGCTCTTCCAGGGTGCCAACACTCAGCAGCCTAGGAGGACAAGTGGGATTGTGTGCAGTGGGTAAGCGTGGATCCCGTGCTGAGGCTGCAGCCTTGCAGCCATTCCCACAGGCCCTTCCATGCTGGCACAGAGCTGGCAGCTTCTCAGAGCTCAAACACCACAACAGAAGTTTTCTTTCAGAAACACTGTTTGGAAGAAACCCCAAATGTACTTCATCTAACATTGAAAGAGGATGTTCTATTCATGGTCCACCTGTCAGATGTCACTGCCTCACCAGAGACAGGAGAGCACCAGCCAGCTGACCAGCACAGTTTATTCCCACTTCCACTGTCTGCTCCCCAGGACACGCAGAAATCCAGGGGAATCCAGGACTTACACTGGATAGGACCAACACATAGGGGGAAAGAGAAGACATGGACAGGACAGGCAACAGGGAGACAGAGCACAGGTGTGGACAAGCACCTCGATGCTGAGTGCTGTGTAGGAAGCCAGGCACTGCTTGGAACAGAGACACACGTGAGGTGGGATGCTGTGCAAACTACAGGCCACCTTCTGGGTACAGCCAAGGGGGGGGTTTTGCATTAAATAAAGGCAGATACAAAAATGCATTTAAGGATGAACTTCTACTTCAACCCACACCACATATTCGACTACTGTAATCCAGTTCCCAGCACAGCTGTGTAACAACTGTGGCCTTGACAGCCTCAGTGCCCCACACTCCTGCAGCAGCTCAGAGCAGGCACATGATCTATAGGCCTTAGTGCAGAGAACCAAACTGGGGACCAGAACTGATGGAACACAGCCTGCATTTACAAGATGTTCTGCTTCTCATGAGAGCAACGTTCACAGATGGCAGTGAGGGACGGGACAGGACTTGGCAAAATTATGTTGATAAGTTTTAACAGAGAGGCCAGTTTATACAGAAATTCAGGAGAACGAGAAGCTCTGCAGATCTGGAGAAAGTCACCTGACCTGGGGGCATCCAGGCCTTCCTGGAGGGATCCCCCTCACTCCTAACTTTCCTGGCCATGAGGATCAAACCCACTCAAAGTCACCAACTTGAGCATCACAGCAGGTTGCATTTCACACTGATCTTACTGCAGCTGCAAAGTCTGCTCTGGTTGCCTTTTTTCCCCATACCCATAGACACAACAGCAAAGAACATCCTCCAAGCTACAGCTTAGCAAAATAAACTCCAGGAGACTAATTCTGATTCTAAAGGCTTAACATGGTGACTCCCATAGAAATGTATTTATTGGATTACTACTTGGAAATAAGCTTTCAGCCACAAACTCAAATTGTTTCCATCAACTCTGAGCTGTACGTTGTAGAAAGTTGCAAACAGAAGCAAGAAAAAAATAGAGTGAAGGACACTCCATTCTCCCACACAGGCATCCAAGAAGTGGATGTGTTAAGAAATTAAAAACCATAAACATTACAATACTTTTTCTGCCACAGAAGCAAACATAAACAAGCATTTTGCTTGGTGGTTTCTGTTTTCTTTGGGGTTTGGGTTTGGTTCGGTTTGTTTTATACTGGTGTTTTGAATTACTCAATCATTTGTCTTCAATACTGAAACTGAGCACTCAAAAGAGACCCTGGCAGCTCTGGAAAATATAGCACTCAATTAAGCCACAAAAGAAAAACGGTACAATCAGCAGCAATATGTATTCCCTAATAGAACTTTCCCCTAATGGGCTTTAACTCAAAAGCAGAGATGAAAGAAATTCAGTCTTTGTCTTTACCCACCCTCACTAATGCCTCTTGTGGTCTGTGAAACCCTCAGCGCAGTGTCAAGGAAGGGCTGCCTGGCCCTGCACTGTAAATGGAGAATCAGCACAGCCTTCACAGAAGGGGCTTCAGGGAGCAGATCACAGCAGTGTGCAACCATCTTCACTAGGTTCTCAAACAACACTGAAATTCAGACTTATAAAAAAGAGCAAATAACGCAAAGAGCAGACACGATGCTCCCTAAATGAAGCTGGCAGGCCAGCCATTTGCTTCCAGCTGAAGGAGAAGTTGTATATCCAGGAACACACGTGGGACCGCACTTCCAAAAGGTTCCTACCTCAGAAAGCAGTGCCCTCACAGAGAACATTAACATGGTCAATGATCAACTGCACAGTAACTATAGAAACTCCTGTTGCCACTTTATGGCCAGAAGGGTTAGTGACATTCCTGGGTGCATAAAACCCCATATAATTAGGGAAAGACTGGTTACTTTCTCTCCTGTACTTGGCACTTTTGCACCTGCCAGTGGAACAAAGCGCCCTGTTGTGGCACCCCCGGCAGGACATTGGTATGCCAGAGAGGGCTGCGAGGACCACAACAGTGACAAAGGACTGAAACATCTTGAAGTGAAAGACTCAAGTTCACTCTCTTACTCACTCTCCGCAGTTTGCCAAAGAGAAAGAATTGAAAAGCCACAAACTCCTGCCCTGTCTATGTGGCAAAGAATGCTGATAACAGAGGGCTCCTTGTTCCAGCAGACAAAAGTATAACAAGACTCGGTGACTCGAAGTTAAGGCCAGAGAAGTCTGGCCTTGAACGATGGTGCATGTTTTTGCAGAGGGACAGGGAAAGAGCAAAGAATTTAAGCATCTTGGTAGGTGTTTTGATGCACTTTTCATCCATGCAAGTTTTCAAATCTGAGTTCTTTGGGATATTTTTAAAACATGATGCTGAAGCTAAATAAATGGATACAGTCTTGCAACTTCTCAGCACACAAACAAGTGTTTGCCACAATCTTGCCCGGGTTTACCAACTGTGATCCAAACTGATACAAGTAAATTTTCCAGCAGTTTCAGGGCAGTGAAGATCCCAACTGCTAACAACCTAACTCCCACAGTGCCTGTAACCTAAGCAGGAAGATACTCATCTCTGTAACTCAGGACCCCACCATCTGTTTACAGCCAATTCTATCGTTTACAAGTTGCTACATGGCCATGGAGGCTCTCAGACCAGAACTGCTAAGGACACACACCATCTAGCCTGGTTTTAAAGCTGCTGAGGGGCCACAAGACTAAAAGGAATGACTCTCTAGCAATAGAAAAGTTGGTGACAGGTAGTTCTGAGGAGCAGCTCAAGGTAATTCAGATTTTTAAAAAAGAAAAATAGCCATGCTGACCTCTTAAGCCACCAAGCTACAAGGCTGCAGCACTATCCAGGATTTTGCATCTACATTTTGCTTACTCTCATGAGGAAAAAAAGCTTAAAAACTTTCTAGTGATGTTTCCTCTTCTAGCTAGCACACACCTATGGTTTAAATAAAGCTCTAAAACAATTTATATTGTTTATATTGTATGTAACTTCACTTGCTCTTCACAGGAGGAGCAGCTTTCACTCCCAACAGCAACACTGTTGTGGAGCAGCACTGCAACAGTGGTGTTGGCACTGCAGAACTCAGACTGAGCATCTGCCACACGAGGAAATGCTGCACAACTTTAAACACAAGTTTCTCCTCTCAGAAGTTCAGAAAACCTTTATTATAGGAAACTTAAACCTTGAGCCGCATTTTACTAGAGCATCAGTTGTAACAATTAAATTAATGCAATACAGACAGCACTAACACTGAGAAACAAGTTCATGGTCAAGACACAAACCACTCAGCTTTAAGTCAGCCTCAAAAAATCCTAATATTCTAAAAGGCTTAATATTAAAGTTGTTAGGGACAGTCAGATACAGTCTATATTCTAATTTTACATAAGTAACGAAAAGTGTTGTTAGTTGCTGATAGGTAAATCTTGTTTTCCTTTTTCTTTAAATTTCATTTTCATTTAAGTTTCATTTATTTAATATTTGAAAAGAAAAAGCCTTTAAAAAATGCATGAGTTCTTCTTACCTCCCACACGAAATCCTGTAATTAGGAATTAAATCTTTTGGTGTCTACATGGGCAAGGCCTCTACTAATGTCAAAGTCTGCTGCTGGAGTATCTGCTAAATTAACTATCTTTCTCATCCTCACTAACACTAAACAAAAATCACAGTTTAACATGTCAGAGAGAAAAAAAATCTGCCGCCACTAAGGGAAGTTTGGGGCTCCTCACTGGTTCTCTCCCCCAGCAGTTACTAAAAGCAATAAACAAAGTTGTGTAGCAACATGTCTAAGCAGGCAGTGCCCACTGTCAGAGCGCTTGCCAGACATCACTGTCCGTGAGCGTGTGGACAAACTGCAAACTGATAACACATTAGTGGAATGGGCAAAGCCATTCTGTTATTTCCATGCCTAAGTTACACACAGCAAGTACAAGTATTGAAGAGAGCTCATAGTTCAGTGGTGAATCCAAATAATATCAACAAAACAACATACCTGGAATACAAAACCAGTGTTTATTTTGTAATGCTGGAACTTTAAGAAATCTAAATAACGTATTAATATACCAACACAATGGACCTTCATCTCCACATGTGCGTTTTCCTTCCTTCCCACAATCTATATTGTGTTTACTGGATATTTAATGACATTTTGGATCACAAACACATTTTCTACCTTT
>JAYRBT010000178.1:1349028-1360440 GCA_036023395.1 Myiotriccus ornatus | reverse complement strand
CCTTCCTTCCCACAATCTATATTGTGTTTACTGGATATTTAATGACATTTTGGATCACAAACACATTTTCTACCTTTTCAAGAAGCTCCATCTCTAAATGCAGTAAGGTGGAAGGCCCAGCACTGCACTCAAACACACCATGAAAATCAAGATCTACAAATAAGGAGCCATTCAAAGTGCAAACCCCTCTATAAGCACTGTCATCACGAGGTTCAGCCTGGCCTTACCCAGCACTCCTGTGCCCCCCCATTCCCTGGGGAGTGGCACCATCCTCACAACTGCTCTGCCACAACAGCAGAGGATTCAAACACAGACCCTTCCTCCTCCCTGTCCCACTCTCAGAGGACAGTGTCCCTTGCTCCCCTCAGCGTTTTGGGAGCTGTGGGGCAAAGAGCAGCACAGGGCTGTGAGGAGGAGGTGGAGGGGACAGGGAGCAGCACTGGAGCAGGGGAGGACAGCACCGCCACATCTGTCCTGCTTACCCTGCACCACAGCACAAGTGCACAAGGGAGGGGCTTCAACTGCACCACAAACTGGCTGGAAAAACTAAGGATTAGAAAATTACTAGAGTAAGATTAATAATTTACAGACCACTCACAAGGGCTCTTTGTTAGAACTCTATTCAAAGCACGTCTACGGACACGAGTACCCCCAGCAGAACTGTACAAACAACATGCAAGTGCTCCACACGTTCACATGAGCAAAAAAACTGAATCCCTTTTAGACAGGCACACACACATACAGCTTGAAAAAGGTCAAGATAAGAACATTTCTTTCAAAAAATTATAACTTAGTTTAAAAAAAAGCTGGGTAACAGCTAAGTCATTTATGTTACTGTTAAAAATAAAATTTACTGATTTGTGTAAGACTCTTCAATACCAAAAGTAAGCTCTCTCTCAAAAAATGGGAGCAGAAAGACACATAAAAAGTAGGCAGACACTGTCAACCGGCACTCAAAGCCAATTTTAAATAGTATTTACTGAAGGAATCTGCTCCAAGGTGATACTGTCCCTTCAAAAAAACCAAAACAAATATGGACAACATCCTTTCCAATTTGTATTGCACCATTTTGTCTTCCCCCCCTTTAAAATTCCACAGCAGTGCAATTCCATTCATTGACTTGCTCATCTCAGTTTAAAGGGGAAAAAAGTAATAAACTTTAATTTCTTCCAGCCAAATATTTTGGCAGATATTCTGCACTAAAAACATACACTATAATTTAGAATAAATGTTCAAAATCACTTCAACCCTTGCTCACTCAAAGCACTGTCATGAACTCTAGCAGTTACTTTCTTAAATCTTGTTAACACATATATGACCTTGACAAAAAAAAAGATGTATTTTTAGTTTCTTTAAGCAGCAAAACTAAAAGTGCATCATAAAAAGGGCAACAGCAGGTCTGCCAAGTCAGCTTTACTTTAAAGTTGTTTCTTTACAAGAAAAACTATGCTTTTCATGTGTGGAGGAGAAAAATTAAGAGGGTGCTCAAGCAGCTATTTGTAGCTCCGATGGAAGTTTAACTTTTACTGTTCTTAATATGATGTTTATAAACAACCCAAAAGTTTTAGATACTGAGTCATCTCTGGCTTTTGGCTCATCTTAAAGTGCAGGGATTTAATGGAGCCTGAGCATCGCTGCACTCTCCTGGCCCCTCAGTCACCGCTGCAGTGTTTATGCATAAACAGAGGCAGGCAGAGAACAAAGACCGTGCCTTGCAGTCACAAAACTCACTTAGCACCGCATATTTAATTCTGGATCTCTTCCCTTCTGTTTTCCTCCCTTTTTTTTTTTTCTTCTTTCTTGTTCTTTTTTAGCTCTCTGTCAGGGCAGTAAACACCCACAGCCACCCAAAAGGCAGCCCTGGCTGCCCAGAGCGCCGTGGAGAGAGCCCGGGCTGTATTTCCCTGTCTCCTGATGTGTGGGAGGTTTCCTCATTGGTGCCACTGCTGCCTACTCGCGGTGAGTGTGGATTCCCTGACAACACGATGCCACGGGCAACTGTCCCCTTCTTCGGAGCTCTGTGTCGATGAACTTGCAAGTGACTGCAAGCACTCCCCCACCGTTAAGGGGAGGTGCCCTGCCCAAACTGAGCCAGGACACCAGGAAGGGGATAAAAGAAAGATGGTAAATAAAACAGGGGCTACAATAACCCTTTGGAAATGCAGGCAAATGAATTTTTAAGTATGAATCCCTTCCATATAGATTTTCCATTATCAGGAATAAAATTAGTGTCTGAAAAAAACACAATATAAACCCTAAGGAAAACTAAGTATATTCCTTCCTTCCTATCCACTACTATGAGCTCACAAAAACTTTCTTCAGTGAGACTTTCTTCTTGCTTGCTAGAAGTGATGAATATTTCACATGTTCTTTCAAAATAAACATGGAGAACTTAATGCAGTATTTATGGCATGAAAAAATTTCCTAAATGACTCCTCCAATAACCAGAAAGGAGCATTAAAACACAAGCCTAAAGAGAAAACAAAAATATACAGCATAATAGTATGTATCACTTTTAGTCTTCTCTATGTGTTGAACCCATTCTCAACAGGAAACCACTGCTTGTTTTGAGCCTGGACAGAATTTGTGGATACGCTGGTCTTAAGCAGCACAATTAGAAAGAACATGAGCCCTCCAAGTAAATAAACATGTCTCTATCAAAACTTAAGAGGATTAGAAAAAATACTAACTACATGTATTACTGGAAGAAAATACTACAGACTCCTCCTTAGGAAAGTTAAGAACACTACTTAGAAAATACAAAGAAAGAAAAGGATATTGTGCTGGTATTTCGAAAGCATCACTGGTCAGATGCCCTCAATCACTACCAATCATTAAATCAAACACTTGAGTTATAATTCAACAGGTAAGACAATACCCCTTCACATGGCAGTCCTAGCAAGAACAGAAGCCAGGTTAGAGTCACAGACCAGAATGTCACACTTTTTAGAACACCCTAGTAAAGAATTCTGCAAGTTATGTGGCTTTTCTTCAAGTTCACTGCAGCTGTCAGAGCTGTGATGTAACTTAAGATGTCCAAACTCCTTCCTCCCCTCCAAAAACAAAGGCCAACCCCACCAACCCCAACCCAAGGAAATGCCTTGAGAGGTACCGTGCCTTGTTCAGCGGATGCAAGTGAACCAATTTACTAAAATACACTTCAACATCACCAAACAAAGACATACTAGCAAACACAAAGAACAGCACCTAAAACCAGAGCAAATACTGCGGAATCGGTTCAGCAAAGGAAAAGTCAAACCAGAAATGAACCCAATTCCAACGGCTGACATGGATACTGCACACACCCAGAACCAGCCAAGCCTTTCCACTCGAGGCAAGGGGGAAAAAACTCTTCAGAAGGCTTTCTGGAGAGGAACAGCAGCATCATATTACATAGCAACCTGCTGGGCCATCAAATCCCAAACAGAGGCAAGATCGAGCCCAGAGGAAAACCTCAAGACGCAGCTATGAACCCCAACTGCAGACAGCCAGCCAGCACAACCTGCGTGGCTGTGACCAAAACAAACACGTTCTGCACCCTTTGACAGAGCAGGTGTCACTCCAACAGCACTCTACACACTGAACAGCTCATTTACAAACACCCCTCGTTTTGTATCCTACCATCAACTGCACAAAAGAGAACGAGCAAATGCTCCGAGTTTGAGATACACTCTGTGACAAGAGCTACGCACTCTGTGACAAGAGCAGCAGTAATTAAAAGCATACCCACAACATAATGAAAATGCTCATGTTTTTAATGGATTAATGTACTTAATGCAAGAAGAAAAAGCACTTGCTAGTGTTGTACAACCACAATTACTGTCAGCATACAGGTTTGCACTACTACTCCCACACGAAGAGACAGACGCCCTTGAGGCTGGGCATACATGCAAGTCAAAGGTTATTTGCTCCTTACTTCATCCTAACTTTGGTTTGTCTTACCGAAGTTTCTGTCATGTGTAAAAGTGACAACAAAACTGGTAAGATATTGGGATGTTTTCAAGTAAAATTACACTACAGACCATTCCACATTTATCAAATCCACTATGCCCAGTAACTTCTGAAATTTTAGTGTACTAAGACAACACTACACTACATTACATTTAGCTCGTAAAAGAGTTCAACAAAGTTTAACATACATTTTTTCTCATTTTCCTTATCTTCATCTTATCACGTACCATCCACTTCACTTGCACCACCCCATCCTCCAACATGTTACTTTGCACCAACACAATTAACAACTTATTTCTATTCAAAACATTCTAAAGATTAACTGAAAGATGCAGTATTGATGTGCTACCTGTTACTTCTTGTTCAAAAAAATTAGCCATAAGTGTAGCAAGTCTGTGTTTTGTTATAAAACCTTAGACATTTCCATTTGAAACACCAGCCTTTTGTTATCATAAGGGATAGCCATCTTAAAAGAGTGTGGAAGGAACATGTTACCATGTGAAACTGGAGGTTGTTGTAAGTACACAGAATTTTCAGTTTCAGCTGAGGTGTTCTAAAGTTTAATAGAAGAAAGGAAATCAAAACTACAGTAAAGTAAGCATAAAAATTTCCACTTTTGTTAACTTGGCTTGCATTATAACATTGACTTCTCACACAAAATTTCAGAGGCCATAAAACCTGTATGCTAAAAACATTTGCCTGTTACCTTTGGAAGTATGAAACTAGGAACAGAGAAATTAAAGGGACCCTTCGATGCGATGGAAAGCAAACTTTTGGTATGCAGACTTGTGCAGAAGGGTTCAAATATGTCTACAATATGCTGGAGAGAGAGAGAGAGAGGAGCGAAAGGACATGTTCTGTGCTTTTAAAATTAGCTAATCTGCTGAATAGCTGGAAAGCGCCGCTACCCAGCCTTTAACCCTTGGGCTTCCTGGGCTGTATGACACGAAAATGCTGCTCAAAACGGGAGGGGATAAATATCAAAGCAATCATCGGTTACCTTTAAAACTCTTTGCTTCCTCCTCTGAGGCCTTTTGTTTTCTGTTAGCACCTAAAAAAACATCAAATTGCAGAACATAAGTTGTGGTCACAAAGGCAGGCAAGACACCTCCGATTTTTTTACTGAGGAGCAGCGGTATTTCTGCAGTACCCGGAGTGCTTTACACGCGGCCCCCGCGCGGGCCGGCGGCGGCTCCCGGCCCGCCCGGGGGCGGCCGTGGCCGGGCCGTGCGGCGGGGCAGCCAGCCCGCCCCGCCCGCTGCCCCTCGGCGAGTGCCGCCGGCTGCTCCCGCGCCGGGGGCACGGCAGGTCGGTGCGGCCCAGGGGAACCCGCGCAACAGGTTTCGGTATTGTTCGTGCCGCCGCTACATACGTGGCGGGGGGGCTCCCCAGGGGGGCTCCCGAGGGGCCGCCGCCGCCGGCGGAGCTTTTGCCTTTGTGCGGGCGCGGGAGGGCGGCGGCCCCTCCCGCCGGGTGTCACGGCAGGCTCGGGAGGCAAGGAGCGGGCTCCGGGCGCGGGGAGCACACCGGAGGGAGACGGGGGCAGGAGCCGGCTCTCGGCTCGCAGGTCCCCTCGGTTGCGGTGCGGGTGTTCCCGGTGCGTGGCCGCTGGTCGGTCCGGGCGCGCTGGGAGGAACGAGTCACGGCCGTGTCACCGCCGCGGCGGCGGGCGCTCCAGGGTTTCTGGAAGCGCTGCTTGGTCGGGAAGCTGATTCACTGCTGAAGCCGTGGTTGCTCAGAGCTGTGGTTACCCTTGCTTTGGTTTTTGACAGGTCTATTGTCTATTAGTTTTGCCTTTTCCCCCAGTAATTGTGGTGTCCCTTGCTACTCCCGAGCAGAGCTTCTTAGCCAGGCAACTGGAGGAAGGCGATGCTTTAAAGCACCCTTTCTCTTCAAGAATTTGAACGACTGTACGGAAGTAGAGACAATTAGTGGAGAGTGGCTCTTTATTTTTTTATTTTTTTGTAAGCTTTTTAATGAGCAGAATTGATAAGGCTTATGTAGATATGTATTAATAGATGCTTTTTTCCGTTGTTCTCGTCTGTCTTCATCCCAAAGGAAATGGGGACCAATGTCCTCTCCGTTTTTAGTACTGCAGTGTCTGCATTGTCCTAACAATTAGATCTTGACTTTGTTCACACATTAAAATTCCCTGTGATGAAGAAATACTGTGGGTTTCCCCCTTTTTTCTCCATTCTGTGACATTGTCTGTTAAGATTCAGTGTATAGTAAATAATGAATACTGTTATTACATGATAGGATTACTGATGGTGATTACTTTCTGTGCTAATAGGGGTTCTCCTTTTTCTGAATGTGAGCTTTTATAGTCCTAATGCTATTGTCTATACCAAGCAGAAACTTAAGATGGAGAAAAGGGTGAACCACAGAATAGAACCAAAGCTTGGTTATAGAGGCCTGCTGCTTGCTGGTGAGGTGCTAATTGTGCTTTTCTCTGTCAGGAAAAAAGCATCAAGGCAGAGCACTGGTCCAGGCTGCCAAGGGTTATTGTGGTGTCTCCCTCTCTAGAGATATTCAAAACCACCTGGGCACCTTCCTGTGTAACCTGCTGTAGGTGACCCAGCCTTGGCAGGGAGTTTGAACTAGAGGATCACCAGAGGTCCCTTCCAACCCTAATAATTCTGTGGTTGTGTGAAAACCTCCTGTCAAAACCAGGAGGAATTACAATGTGGTTTTCAGTGATGAATTTTAGGATTTTACACCATTCTTTACATCATAGATTGCTGCTTTGAAGAATCCTGTAAAATCATCTCAGACAACCGTTTTTCCTAATGTAGTATGCTAATAGATGATATTTTATTTGCAATTTAGTTGATCTGTAACATCAGTTTTCCTAGAAATACAAGTTAAGAGATAGAAATAGATGTGTTTTTAAATTTCTCATAAGAAAAAGTGGTGTGAGTCTCCTGGAGTTGTAGGCTATAATTCTAAATGGGCTGTGGATTCACATTTCTCAGTAAAGCTTGTGTAAACAGGAAAAGTGTAAATAGTTTTCTTATTTTCTGTCAACAGAATGAAGGAGTCAGGTAAAGTTCAGCTCAGTTTCGGTTGGCTGCTGCTTGAGAGTGGTAGTAGGAAAGGGAACTGGAGAAACTTCTGGAAGAACTTAAATACAACGCTACATAGCTGTCAAGAGTCCTTAGGAATAGAACATAAAGAGGAACACCTTTATTCCCCAGTTACTGTGGTTGGGTGGGGAAATACGGAACACCTTCAATGGGTAGCTTCTGGCAAAGGAAGCAGAGCCTACCCTAGAAATGATGTTGCAGGATTTCTACTGTGTCTGTACTCAAGCTGTCTCGAGCACTTGCTATTGATATTTTTGCTCCTGATCCATAGGTGTGTCCTCTTGCCTTCTCTCCATCTTTTTGAGGCTGACTAGAAAGCTTCCATTTTTTTTAAAATTTAAAACTTACTGTGAGTTCGATTACTGTAATGACTGCAGTTACTGTAAAGCTGGGGAAGTGTGTTTGTCATCTTGGCTTTACCTGTTGTACAGCACAGGCTAATTTTGACTTCTTGGGTGGTGCTGGTGGATTTCATTTGGTGAGTGGAATTTGATCAAAGTTTCATGCAAGTCTTAAAGCATTTGCTGAGGTTTAATGTTTGATACTTATATATTAGTTCTGCATCTTCTAATACAAATAGGGACTATTTAAATTTTCTTATTCAAGTTATAATTTACCTTTTTAAATTTTATAGTAGTGAGTGACTTTATAGGAATACCTTCTTCCTCTGCACAAGAAAACCCACTAGCATTGTTGAATTTTGAATTTAGCCTAAAACTCTGGGTAGGTTACCTCTGATTGAAAGCAGACTGCAAGGATTCTGGTTCTTGTTACTTTCCTGCTGCTTCCGGTGCTGCCTCAGGAGCATTGCCTGCTAATTGTAAACAATGTTGATGTCTACCATATGTTTTGGTAGGAAGTATTGGATTCCTGCTGTCCCACTAAACTCAAATGCCCAGCTTACAAGTATTTGTGAATATATAATGGAAATGTTGACTCCCCTATCATGTAGTTCTGTAGAAACCCTTATTTTCAGCCTCCAAGGCAACTGAGTTTTAGACTGAGTATTAAAATCTAAAACCATGGTCAAATACTTTTTCATTTCAATTTGCAGAATCTGGGATCTGGAACTCAAACTTGTAACCCTAAGAGACAGTGTTGCATTCCAGTACCAATGGTAAGTAAGAAAAACGAGATCTTTATAATTTTCATTTCTTTTTATTTGGTCCTTATGAAGCTTTGACACTGGTGAATAGACTGCATAGAACAATATCTTTGCAGCTGGTTTTGTAAAAACTTATTTAGGTTTTAACTCATGCCTTCTTTAAGTTATTTGCTTTACTTTGTTTTCATTTTGTGACTTTAAAAAAAATGTATAAAAGGTGCTATAACATAACCAAAGCTTAGGTTATGTTACATAGTTTGTGCAGCCGTCAGTGCAGCCTGTGTTACTGTGTCTTGTGCACTGTGTCTCACAAGGAGAGGAGTGTCTGTAAATGTATTAGAGGGTGTTTAAGCAAAAGACTGGAGATAAGTGAATTCCAATTTTAAGAGGGTTCTATGGTTGTGGGTAAGAGGAAGGAAAGAAGTTTTAAAAGCGTGGAGGTAATTGTTGCTGCTCTGATGGTGTTGATAAGCTGTGTTGGAAGGTAAATGAGAGACTTGAGCACATTGATTGAACAAGTATAAAAATGCATTGGCAAAGCTTTTTACTCTTAAGACTAAATAAGAGCGAGAGATTTTTGAGGATAACCTTACAGCAGACTCTAAACAAGGAAGCAAGTTAAAATCAATCTGGAGTGTTGTTTTCCTGTTTCCAGGTGAGAAGATGAACTGCTGCATTTTGGACAAGCTGAAGTTTGGAATGCTGAGACATAAAGAACCCATTAAGAAGGAAATTACAGTAGTTAAGAGGAGATGAAGGTATGACTTAGGGCTTTGCAGAATCAATGATTCAGGGGAGGTAGATGTAGTAGGCACATAAGAATTTAGAGCCAAGATAAACTCCTGTGACGGTAGCAGAGTTGTATTTGAGACGTGCTCTTAGAGAGGTATCATGAAGGATAAGTGACCAGACCAAGTAAGGCTAAGAAAAATTGTGTTGAAAGAATAAGACAAATAAATTTGATTTTAACTTGATTTTTTGTTCACTAAATGCTCTCTGTGACTGAACTTGAGAAAATAAATGCCCGTTCTTGAGGCAAAGGATCAGGATGGACACATAATGCATAGACGAAAGTTGCCGAGGGTTGTCTACTTTTTGGTGCTGGTAAAAGTTATTCTTTCTTTCTAATCAGTATACGCTCAATGCAGGTTGTCTGTTTTTCTCTCTGCAGGCATTCTGTTTGCTAATTCTTTCATTTTGCATTCTAATTTGACCCTAGAAAATAGTGTAACTGGAAAGTGTGTGAGTTGCATCTATGCAGGATGCTGCAGGTAGCAGTTTAGAAAGCTTGATTTTACATTCTCTGAAGCATGTGACCATTTATTTGTTTATTTTTTTTTTGGTAGTGGAATGCTACATGTTTTATTTTGAGGAAGTAGGAGAGGGGGAGAGGTGCTGTGGTTACTGCAGGTGGTTGCTGAGGCCAGTTTGTGATTTGCAGTTGAAATGTGCAGAATTTTTATTCTGAGTAAAAAAACTGAAGATATCCATGAAAGCGAAGACAAGATTTATTTCTTTTGCACCCACTAATTTAAAGACAGCTCAGATAATAATTTTTGCATTGTAGAGTAGTGAATTAGTGTATTTCTGAAATATTTAGAAACTTAAAAATATGAATAAAGTGTTTATGTACCAGATCTGATATATTCCAGTCTCTTGTACTTTCCTGTTTGGTTAACATTTGCAGAATTCTCAAGTTATTTACTTATTTCTTATGAAGGGGTTTTTATTATTATCCTCATTGTGTCTACCTTGTGTAGATGTTTCAAGGTCCACACAAAATCTTACTCTTGAGCTGGAAATATTTTGGTCATTTATCAAACCCAAAATTTTAAAGATTTATAAATAGTCTTTTTATTAGCACCTTTGTTTGTTTTCTTCTGATTTTGTGTCAGTTTTCTCCACCTAAAGGAGAACTACTTTTGTGTTTGCTACACTTTTGCCTCCACACCCCACCTTAGTTTTCTTTCCAAAAAGTACCTTGTCCTTTCATACCCCTGCCACTTGAGATGGTTTTCAGTTTAGAGCAGTGTTTCTTTTTTGCTTCTATTCAACTGAGTGTCGCTATACTGAGCTGAGAAGTGACTCCTGTGGCCCTGAGCCACATGCACTTGCAGCCAATGCCGAATACGTGTATTGTTATAAAGCTGTAGATTGTTTTCTCGTATAAGAGTTATAAAAGGAACAACAAGTTCTAATCTCGCACCCCAGAGGAAAGTGTTTTCATTTGCTTCAGACTGCCAGCAGTTGTACTCATCATTACAGCTGTTCGTCTTTGTCTTTCGACTTGGCTGCTTATGGCTTGGACTGTCCAGTCTTGTTCCTCCCACTGCCTTAGTTCTTTTTATTAAGTACTGAAGGCAGAAGAGCTCTCTAATCTCTCATCACAAACTGATTTTGGATAGTTCCTTAAAGAACTGGTGATGAGGTATCCATTTTTGCAAGCATTTAGGACTTGTTTGTTTGTTTTGGTGGGAGTTTTTTGTTTGTTTGAGTAGAGGGGGTTAGGAGTATATAGTTTGATTTTACTATTTGTTGCTTATTTTTCTTCCCCTCAACCTATAACTCAAAAACTATTTCTGTGGGACAATTTGCAGTCTGATTTCTGTACTATTTCTATATGACTTCTGACGAAGTAAAATTTTAAGAGGTAAACATAAGATTTTTTTTTTTAATAGGTCTTAGGCAAGTGTGATGAAGAAGAGCAGATGTCTCAGCTGTGCTTTGAACATAGCATTTCAATGAACCTATTGCTATGTAGAAAGTGGTAGAAGAAGCAGCCTCTCAAATGTCCTAATTTTATGTATTCTGTGGTCACTTTATAGTGTTAAATGAGTTAGGAGTGTACCCGATGACTGCAGCTTCTACTGGTTTGGCTGCCTGTTGCAAGGAGGGAGGGTATGAGGTAGATTGGTCTTCTGTTGCCTGTGGTAACACCTTACAAGGACAAGCTGTAGGGTTCTGCAGGAAGGTAAATATGGTGTCTCTCGTTGTAAATACGACAGAAAAGGGAATGTGGAGATGCATCTAAAGCCTGTGACTTATTTTCTCTACTATTCTAGATTAAAGAAGCCTGAAAGCTGCTGTAACTTAGCATAGATCATGTGTGTTTGGCTTGGACTGAGGCTGGAAAGGATAAAAAACTCTAGCAAGCTATCATTTTGTATGTCACATGTTGTAGCATCATTATGGAGTGAGCCCCTGGTGGTCTAGTGGTTAAGGACGCGGCGCTGTCACCGCCGAGGCCCGGGTTCGATTCCTGGTCAGGGC
>JAYRBT010000178.1:1327030-1348928 GCA_036023395.1 Myiotriccus ornatus | reverse complement strand
CCCCCAATCCCCCCCCACCCCGCCCCGCGCGCGGCCCGGGCCGTGCGGGGCCTCCCCGACCGGGGTCAGGCGAGGACCCGGCCCCGCGCACCCGCGCGTGGGGCTGCGGGAGCGGGAGGGGCCGGCGCTCACCTGGGCGAGCGGCAGCCACGGAACTCCTCGGCCCGCTGCCCCCAGCCCGGGCAACCGCGACAACGCCAGCCCGCGACCCGGAGCCGCCCGCACGGCTCCGAGGAGGCACACGGCTCCGACAGAACCGAGCTGCTGCAGAGGCATCACAGCGGCAGCTGCCCACCAGAGAAACACCAAGGGCCATTATTTTCCTACCGCTCCACGTCAACAAGGATGGAGGGAGGGCGGAGGGGTCACACCGAGCCCTCCTGGATCGCAGACGTTCGCTAACTAGGGACAACAACCAAATCACAGCGTATCTAACGCTGCAGCCACTGAGGCATTCACCGAAACCATCTGCAGTTGACATCTAAACCAGAACGCTGGCCATGCAGCTGTACACTAAACAAAAGGGGAAAAATACACAAACAAAACAATAAAAAACCAAACCAACCCAGTGAGAACGTCTTTTCATCAGCTACAGACTGCAACCTGAACCTGTTCTCTGCCTCTGCTGCTGAGTTGCAATGCACTCCCTGGCCGGTCTGTGGTGCAGATCCCAGGCAGGGACACACAGCTCCTTCTGCGGAGGATCAGTTCAGACAAAACTGCTGCCCATCTCTGTCTCTGATGCTGCCCTATATCTAAGCTCCTCATTTGTTGCACCAGAGCGATCTATTAAATAGGATTTAGGATCAGGTAAAATCAAAGTACTGATCTGTAATTTTTCCCCCAAGTTTGGAAGGGTCCTTATGCATAATAAAAAAAAAGAACACAGAGTGAGCTGATTCTTCTTTGCAGTTTTGGCTACTCAAGTTGCTTTAGAGTCCAGAAAAAAAATTGCTTTCTTAGAAACCTAAGACCTAGTATTCTGATTTAGTCCCCAGTTTAGTGTGTGCACTAGACAGTGGTTTCAGGTTTCCTTGTTGAGTATTCAGGTACTTTCCCCTCGTGTTAGGATGGATTGTCATACACAGGGAAAAAAAGAAACCTCTTCAAATAAAAACTTCCCCATAAAAGCTTTAAAGACCAGCACAGAAAGTAAGGAGCGGTGAAGAGGGAACTTGTTAAATACAGCCTCTGAAAATAACTAGAGCACAAACTAATAATCCATCTCACTGTAACTTAGGCTGCATTAGAGTCCACTCCCAGGATCACAGAATACCAAAGTAGCACAAGTCAATTATTTTCCACGCCCACAGTGTTTGTGTAAAGCAAGAGGAAACTGCCCTACTGCAGCTCCCTGCCCTGCCCCCTGTGCAGCTCCGCTCATCACACACCTCCAACTCCCCCGGCTGGTGCTCCCCCTTAAACTCAAGAGCCACACTCCAGGAGTGTTTCTACGCACTCATTTGAAAATTCAAGTGGCTTCCATATTTCTGGAGTCTATTGTAAAATAAATACCACAAAGTCTAAATTTCTTCATTATAGCTAGGCCTGGCTGAAAAACAAGAATTCCATTTTGCTTTTTGTTTTTTGCTTGTTTGGGTTTTTTGGTCTTTTTTCTGGATTTCAACAGTTAGTTGTGTTCCAAAGCAGAGCAAAACCCTTAAAAAAAAAAAATCAAGAGCAGACAGATGGAATGTGGGAGACCAAAGTTCAAGCCCCTGGTCTGCATCAGGCAAAAAGCCCTTACCACCAAGCTGTTCTAATAATTCTCCTCCCCTTTTTAAGTTTTAAGCAGGAATTTCATTTGGTACTTTGGGAAGCTTCCCCCAAAGATAGGTGCATCGTGACAGATAGTAGCCGTGAAAGCTTCCTGTTAAATCAGCATTTTCCATTCAAGGAATGGCTGCCTGGAAAGTTCCCAACCAACTTGAATTGCAGCATCCTTTTTAAATATGTCTGGGTTTGGGCAGCGTGTTAAAAACCCACAAGCAGGCAGGCCCTTATTGTTATTTAATATCCCATGTTACTCAGATTACAGCTATTAAATAAGATGTCTCGAGACACCTTGGGCAACCCAGCAAACTTACACTCAGTGGCCTGATGCTTTTTTGTCAGTTTGTTGACTACAGGTCCCACTAAATCCAACAATTACCTCACACAAACTAAAGCTCCCCCCAGCACGTGCCCTCAGCCCTGCTTACATTTACTAGGCTGCTCTTTCAAAAAGTTTCAATAAGCAAAAAAATAATGTTTTCCCTCCTATATTTCAGAGGTTTTCTTTACCAACTCCTCCCCAAACAGCCGTGGTACAAACCCCTCAGGAAGAAGGGGCATTCCATGGAACAGTATTGCCACACACAGGGGCTGGGAACTGGAGCCCACAATACTTGATCCGAATTTTCATGATGTCACGTCCCTGCAAAACCCATTACATTCAGGAAGGTAAAATATCACTGAAGGTTTACGGGGATGTTATTTTTAAGTGATATTTTTCAGGTCCAATACAGTTTTCAAATCTTCATCTGGATTATGTGTGAATTAATGGAAATAACAGTCACCCAACAGGAGCTCCAAACACAACTGATACTCTCTGAGGGTGGAATGCCTGTGCACACACGGGCAGGGGGGTTGGAATACACCCTTCAGTTTACAGGCACAGCTCCTACCAGCCAGGCTTTACTCCCAAGAACTGTAAATCCATGTAAGTCCTCAAGGAAAACCAACACTTTCACAAGCAGCATGTGTGCATTGCCAACCCCTGCACTGGCTATACAGCCATTAAATGCAGAGCTCTCACTGACTTCACTGGGACTTGTGCATTTTTTAGTTAGAATGAGAAGAGAGAATTCCCTTTAAGGCAAAACACCAACATTTAAACTATGCTGATGCAGAGCATGTCCATCCCCTACACTCTCCTCCCAGTGAATCACCTCCAAAAAATGCTCACATTCCACCACCATGAGAAAGATGCATGACTCTCCTGAGCAAGGAACACACTGAAGCCAACTCCATTTCTCTTAATTATTTATGTTCACTTTCTATACCATGGACAGAGACCCACAGTTTTGGGTTTTCCCCAGCTGCCTTCATTACTGTCACACAAGTCCCAGTGCTACCAGTTTGGGATAACACAATGGGATTCCCTGCAGTCTTATCTAAAGGACAGCTGTTGAACAGAGTTCCAGAGTGTTCCCCATCCCCCAACACCTCCCCCTGCATCTCAACATCTTTAAAGAGCTCACGTAACATCGTAGAAATACTTTCCTCTCATTTTCTCAGAGCACAGTTTCTGAAGTTTAGAAATGAGGCAAAGCTTCTTTCTAGGAATATCTGAAAAGGCACCAGGTTTCACTCAAATACAGTTTTATAAGAAAATACCTGACATGTTCTTAAATGTCAGGAATACTTCATTTCCTCCATGCAGTTCCCTGAAACTTCATACAAGATTTAACGAGAAAGGGAGGCCTCTGGTGCAGTTCTGAATGCACTGTACAGAATGTGACCAGTCCAATAAAATAAAAGCACATCAAAATAAAAGCTGCCACAGAAAAGAATAAAAACAAGGAATCTCTCATAAAGAAAGCAAAAGGAGTGCCTGGAAAGGACAAAGGTGAAGGGGCAAAGCTAATCTGCAAGGAGAAGGTCAGCCTGAGCAACAAGAAAAAAAGTATGTTTAGCCTGGAAAACAAAGGTTGACAGAAAAGCTGGAGTGCTTCCTTTCAACAACCCTGCCAAAACCCTTTTTAAAACATGGCTTTTAGAACACTTCCTACCTCAACTCCACCAATTCCCTCCCATGAGCTTCTTCAGTCCTACTGACTAAATATACAAAAGGACATAATGTCACTACTCCTTTGCTGTAAAAAGTCAGGCTAAGTCTCTACCACCTTCATTGTTCCAATATCTATCTTAAGTCACACAGCTGTCCCTCCCCTCCCCTCTTTTTTTTTTTAAGAGCATTTAGGAGCAGTTGAGACAGAGAGAGGTTTTTGAATGAATTCTGAGCCAAGCTGTTTAAGCCTACTTCCCTAAACATTACATCCTAAAATATACTTCCCTCACAAAGCGGAATGTACCATATCCCTTCACTGCTGTAGGACTCTTCTTTCTGCTTGCCTACCTTAAAACCAGAACAGCCAACCCTGGTAAGCACAGGCCAGAGCAGTGAGACCAGGAGCTCTCCTGAGATCTCTGCAGCTGACGGGAGTTCCTACCTGCTGCAAGAACACACCACTTTAATGGAATTGCTACTGGGAAAGGTCTGGCAGGTGCATTCTCCCCAGTGTGAGCTGCTCCACTCACAGTACATGCTGGTGCAGAGACTTGAACCTCAGTTTCCCACATCCCAAGGCAAATGTCCCAGTGATTTAACTCCCAAGACAGCCTCTCCCCCTCTGAGGTTCAGGTAGGATTGGATCACATGAAGCAGAACACTTGCAGCAGGACCTGGTGGTGCAAAAGCCAACACTGCCAACAGTGAGCTCGGGGAATTCAGTTGGGATGTGGGAAATCTTCGTTCAACTCCCTACTTACCTGATTTAAAGCCTGATCTTGAACTGAAATCCCTCAGAAGGTCAGTGCTGTTATCACAAGGGCATACAGACTGTCTTTTCCCCTCCTCTTTGTTCCAAAAGTAATGACCTGGGTTATAAAAGGCTGATGGATCAGAAAAATGAGTAAGAAACACAGAAAAAGTGAGTATGTATGGGGCATGTGGTAGAAGACAAAGGGAGAGAGGCAGGAGAAGTGAAATGAGAGAAACAGAAGAACAGACAATTAGAAAGGCAGAAAGATGCGAAAGGGGAAAATGCAGCTACAATTTCATCCTGAAGTTTATAAATTTATTTCCATCAAATCTGTCATCACAAGCAAATTATTTTAACTGAAGCAAAGAGCAAACAGCCTGCCTTCCTTTGCTTTTTAGCCTGAAGTATTTTGAAATACCACCACTCTCTCTAGTAATTCAGTCTCCTAGGACTCCCCTCAATCTCCCTCCTCCCCACACTTTGTGCTCAAATCTCTCATCTCTTCATGCTCTCCAATTAATTCATTGTTTGGCCAATGTGCCAGTATCCTGAACACAGTGCTAAAGCCATACTTACCTCTGATTCTACGGATTTACAAAGCAGGAACAAGAATAACTCCAGCTCACCCTAACCTACACCTCTCCAGATGACAAGGGGAAGTTACTGTACTGTACAACCTGTTGGCTCCAACAGTAACCCTGAGCCCTCTAGAGCTGTACAGCGGGGACGGCACTTCCCCGGGCAGAATGTGAAGGTGAACCTCAAGTGCCTTGACTCGCCACTCCCCCGGCTCACCTCGAAAGGCAGCGCGACTGGCGGCGGTGGCTTTTTCAGTTCTTCACATTTTCTCTTCTTACATATCCGGTGGCTGGTTTTGCGCTTCCTGCAGCAGCTGCACTCCTCGCAGTTCGTCTTCCGCAGGCACGGCTCGCACACTCCACAGCGCCTTCGCTTCTTCTTCTCCAGCATAGGGAGCAGAGATGAATATGGAACAGGGCAACCACCAGCTGGATTTTTAAGGGAGGATGGCCCCGAGGCCTCAGCCGCTTCAGTGCTGTTGCTCACGTTGTCCTGAACCAGATTCAGGCTTACTCCGACACTTCCCAGCTGTGATGAATAATCATTATGCTGCAGTCTTGAGTCAGCTGGCAAATCTGCATTTATGGCTTTTTCTGAGGCAAGAGCAGAGATTTCCAGCCTTGAAGGCAACTCTGAAACAAAACCTTCATAGAACTGTCCAGAGCTTTCACCAGGTATTTTATTGACTGTGCTTTTTTCTAAATCTGAAGATAAAGTGGGGACATAACATGAATTCAAAATTAATGTCTCTGCATCAATACATTTAACAAGTTGTTCTATGTCCTCCACTCCAATATTGTTTAAAGAGGTGTTGGAGACTGATTCACATACTGTAAATATGTTTTTTGTGTCAAACTCTGACTTCTCTCTCATACAGCTCAAACCTGAATTTGAGTCAAATTCTTTGGGAATGGGTACAAAATCCACAACCAGTCTCATGGGGGATTCTGCAAGTGAGCTTGCACCTTCAAAATGTAAAAGCAAATTTGATTCAGTGGCAGCTACAGAGCTGGAATTTGAACCAATGTCTTTATTCTCAGATTCTAAACCCCAGCCTGCCTTCAAGCAGGACTCTGCAAGCGACCTTGCATCTTCTAGTAAATCTTGTGAGTTAAACTCAGAGGTAACTATAGCTGCAGAATCTGAGTCATGTTCTTCACTAGGTAGCACCAGGTTCAACTTTGCTTCAATGTGGCATGTGGCAAGAGTGACTGACTCTTGTGCCAGTACTGCTGAGCTGAGGTCTGAGGTATCAGCAGAGCTGGGGTCAGGTTCTTCACTGTTGGGCACCACATCGAAGGGAGTCTCCCCATACACCTCGGATTCAGAGGTGATTATGGAGTCGGAAGAAAAAGTTGGAAGCACAAGCACAGTACCATCAACAAATGCTTCAGCCAAACTACCCATGTCAAGACCACTGGGTATCTGCTCACAGGGCAGGCCTTCAAGCTTAGATATCACCCCTGATGCTTCTGTACCATCAGTTACCCAACTGTTAGGAGCAGAGTCATTTGTTTCGGGTATTTCTACCTCCTTGTCCTGACTGGCACATGGGACAGCAGGCCCTTCACCGGCACTACAGGGAGAACCTCCTACTGGCAGAGCAGCCAACTCATCTGGTGCTAAATCTTGTTTCAAAACTACTGCGCCTGTTTCATCGTTTTTCTCTTCTACTCCTGCCAGGTCTCCTTGCTCATGGTTTTCCTTTGTTTCCAGCCTTTTCTGGACTGCAGATTTCTTGGGTTTTGCGATCACTGGAGTTTGGGAGAATCTATGGGAGAAGGGTCGGTTACGGAGGGACATTGTAAAGCCATTGATGTTGAAAGAATCCTGGCTGTCAAAGAGGATATTGTCAGCTTTCTCCAAACTCACCCAAGACGCTCCAGACAAGGTTCTGGTTACACTGCTCCTGAGAAGTCTACCTGAAGAGCTCATGATTGGTTTCTTTTCTTGCTGTTTTTTCTTAACATCTTTCTCTTGCGCCGGCTTTTTGCCTTTTCCAGAACTGACAGCTTTCGTGGAAGTCTTTGAGGTTTTCTTTCTCACTTGGCTAGATTTCTTTTTGCCCTGGTTAGTTTTCCTTTTGCCCAGCTCTTCTTTTTTGACTGATCTGGAAGGCCTTGCGTGGTGAGCCATGTCTGTGGAGCAGTAGGAATGTTAAGGCGAGAAACGGAAGAAGAATCATGAGCTCTTGAGAGACCTTTTCAACAGAAAACTGCACACTCCCATTGCTGCTCTCTGTGCTGATACAGCACCAACTCTGAAACAGAAAAAGAGACAAAGCAGCATTAATATGATTGTATTTAATAAAAGGTGCACATATATTACATTGGTCATTTTAAAAACAGAGAGGAAGAATCAGAAATATGAGTATTGGACATTATGTTCAATTCACACAAAAGCTCTGAAGATATTAGTATACTGCAAAGGCCTTTAACACAAAGAAATAAATGGAGCTCAAATGACCAGGCAGCATCGCACTTACTGCTTTATGACAGTTCTAAGTTCTCAACTTCATTAACAGTTCATTAACCACCCCTGCCCTTGAGTCTGCTCCATTGCTATGACCAAATTATTTACCTTCAAAGAACCCACCACACATCTGTCCCAACCTTTTGCCCCCAAACATAACTGCAATGCACAAGTCCCCCAGTTCCCCAAATACAACTGAATCACCTCAGAAGATACAACAGTCCTTGCCCTTCAAATCACTTTCCTTCAAGGTGGGTTGGGTTGTTTTTTTTAAAGTAAAGCAACTCTCCTAAGTACATATTTTAAAGCACGTGGTGCCTTTTAAGTACCTGTGGACGGCTTTTAAAGCTTTATTAGCTGTTGGAATAGATCAGATGGGTAGACAAGGGCAGCCTAAAAATGGGAGCAGGCAGAGCCAGAGGCTCTCTAGTCTCAGGCAGGAGGGTGCTTTCCCTTTGCCATCATTCCTTTGAATTCCTTATGCCCAAATTAAGTCACCTACAGGCCACCTACACCTCACTGATGGGAAGAGGGAAAGAAAGGGAAGAAAAGGAAGTATGGGGATGATGTCCAAAGTTCTGAGCTAAAATGAAGTTTAAAAAAAAAAAGAAAAAAGGGAATCTTGGCTTCTAAAGGAAATAGAAAAGAGAAGGGCACTATGATGCCTCTGACATCACCACTCCTTCCCATGACCTCAACCCCCCACCTTGAAGCCAAGAGGATGATCTTACAGAGGCTGCACTTCTTCACAGCCTGGTCCAAGCTGTGCTGAAGGTGGGAGAGCTCTGCTAGTACAGCCCAAAGAGCCCTGCACCGAGAGAGCTCACTGTCCTGCTGAAGGGATGGGCTGGGCTGGCACAGCCAACACACAGGGCCACCAGCTCACATGAGCAAGCTTGTTTCTGGATGTGCCAGCCCTGAGCAAGCTGCCCACCGGCCACATGGTGTTACCCACCCTGGCTAACAGAACTCCCAAAGCTCTGAGCAGCTCATTTAAAGCATTTTGAGCCCTGGCTCTTGTTTACTCAGCAGTAGTAAGGCAAATGATCCTCTGTACTACAACATATAAACCAAGCATATTAAGATGAAGTGATGACTGTGTCACATCTTCATATTCCATATCAGATGAACTTGATTACTGAGACAGCAGGTTTTTTTCACACAGATACCATTTCAGAGCCAGCATTGCTGTACAAGGCAAGGCTAAACACACTTGTAAGGTCAGAGCAGAAAACAGTGCCCACCAAACACACAACAGACAAGCTGGACAGCAGCCCTCCTCCATCACAGCAAAACATCCAACCTGGAGAGACCAAGGAGACACATGCAGTTGTTTATAGTTGGGGGCAAAGGTTCAAAAGTCACAGAAGAGACCTGAACAGCTCCCACAGAAGCACTCTAGAAAAGCTGGGTCAGATACTGACAGAGTAAATCAAATCCAATGCTGCACTGCAGGTCATCTGAGTGCTCTCCTTCCCCTACCCTTCTCTGGAGACACATGGGGGAAAAGGGACATGGCCATTACTGGTCATCCATGAACCAAAAAGGGCATCAGCATCACATCAGCAGCTCCATGAAATACTTGGTGGTAGCTCCAAAAAGCCTCTCCAGTTTCTTGTGGTCTCCTCATTCCAAAGGATGGCCTGGAGGGCTGCACAAGCAGCATCTGTGGCAGCAGGCCAGGAAACCCACCAGGAGAGCAAGGAAACAACAACAAAGGCCAGGCAACAGGGGAATGTGTGAATCAGGAGAGGGACTGAAGAGATAAAGGCTTTTGTCTTTATCAGCCCTGGAACAGAAGGAGGATGACCAGAGAATACAGGAGGGCTGGAATGGAAACAGCAACTGGATTTTTGAGAACACTGAATGCCTATAATGCCTTGCTCATATTGCTTCTCTGCATAAGCAGTTGTTGCTGTTGTTGTGGAAACAGGACCATCAAAATTATCAACCAGAAGCTTAATTTATAACAATCTTGTGGGTTTTAAAAGTTACTACAAGTACATGATAGGATGCCTTTAACTGCTTTTGGACAGTGATAGGACAAGGGGGAATGGCTTCAAGCTGAAGGAATGCAGGTTTAGATGGGACATTGGGAAGAAATTCTTCCCTGTGAGGGTGGGGAGGCCCTGGCACAGATTGCCCAGAGAAGCTGTGGCTGCCCCATCCCTGGAAGTGTCCAAGGCCAGGTTGGATGGGCTAGTGGAAGGTGTCCCTGCCCGTGGCAGGGGGTTGGAACACATCAATTTTTAAGGTACCTTTCGACCCAAACCATTCCATGAGTGCATGACTTGAAAGTTGCAAAATGGTTGCTTCAGGACTGAAGAAGCAAGATCATCCTGGGCTTTATGGCTTGGTTGGTTTTGATTTAGATTTGTTTTTTGGGGTTTGGTGTTTTTTTTTTAACACAGAGAAACAAACCTGTCCGGCACGAGTGTAGAAAACTACCATCACCAAAGCATTGCTTCTTTTCTGGGCCAAAATTAGATGCTATCAGAGTGGATGAAGATTTCCCTTCTGCTTGCTAAGCAAAGAATGCTGATATTTCTAGGAAACTGCCTGGCTGTGTTATAAAAGATGGCAAAGGTTTTGCCATACTCAGAGATGACAATACAGGGGCACAGTGGCAACAGTTTTATGCATTTTGTTTTAATTTTGTCACTGGAGTGACTTCAGGTTTTTCAGAAGAGACCTGAACAGACCCCTAAAAGACTTTAATATTGGGGGGGGGGGGGGTTTGTTTTTTTCCCTTCTATTAAGACTTGACTTTAGCTATATTTGTCTGGGACTCCGAGCACTCACCCACAAGGTGACTGCCAGCTCTTGGGAGAAATGCCTGTCAGCAAAAGATCTCAGCTCCCCTTTAAAAAAGCCCATGGTCTTGATGAAAACTAGTCTGCCACAACCACCTTAACAGCTAGACAAAAGCAGTCTAACATCTTTTAAATAACTTGTCTAATAAAAGAAAATAGTAAATTACATTGCTATTTCTTTGTTTACTCTTCCACAGGCAGGACCAAATTATTAGGTCAACACAAGCTTGGTATTCAAGTTTTGTTTTCTGCTACACTAGGAAATATTCTACCTTCCCTTGTCCATTCAAATTACTCTGTTGATATCTGCAGCAGTTACAAATTGTCTCACGTGACTTCTTAAGGACAAACAATGGCTGTATTTACGTATCAGTCATATTCCATAGCAAGGAATTAGTTACAACCCCAAAACATCTATGTGGATGGAACAGGATTATAGAACATGAAGCTCATGACTGGCGTTTTTCTATCATCTCGGAGGAGAACAAACTGCCTTGGATGCTTTCTCCTGACAGCCAAAGCAGGTGGCCCTGCCATGCCCTCCCTGAGAGGGGACACAGGTGTCTCTAGGAAGGGTGACAGGTCCAGGGGGTCTGCAGGAACTGCCCCAGATAACACCAGGGCATCCCAAAGCTGCTTGTTACTTGAGTCCACTTAGCTCTTCTAATTCATGTGCAAAGCTGAAATGAAAGCTGGTTTTAAGGCCAGTTGCTTGAGTTTTGCTCCTTCACGGTAATAAATGTGGAGCAATTCCACTGACTGCTATAATCCTCAACAAATACTGCTAAAAAGCTAATCAAAGGCTAAATCTTTTAGTCTTGGTTTTGGTCACAATTCCAAACAATTATAATGAGAATTTTGTCTACAGAGTAATTAGGGAATTTAACTTCATACTGCTGGAATGCCTCCAGAAAAAAAAAAACAAAACACCAAAAAAAAAAAAAAAAAAAAAAAAACCCAAAAAAAAAAAAACAACCAAAAAAAAAAAACCCCCACCACCAAAATCTTTCACTTTACACAAAGGAATAAAAAAACAATAAAGCAAGTTTTCATTCTAGAGGCAGTGTCAATCAAGGTTCTGTTATGTAACTTGATTCTTATTAGAAGATGAGGGGGTTTAAAAGATAAAAGATATGTCCTCATAAAAAATGGTAGGAGCTTTTTTTGTGGCATCATGAAAGATGGCAGGTGACCCCTGGACAAACAGGACTGTATGGGGAAAAAGTGACACAGCCAGCAGGCTCTAGTTTCACTGGTCACCTGGTTTCACTACAGTCAGATGCACTCATTACATACATTTCGTTCCAGTGTTTAGGTATCTTTTTAAAAGTCCCCTGAAACTGTGCCTTTAGGGGAAACAAGACCTGAAGTTTTCAAAAAAGCCATAATACGCAGGTCAAGACAATAAGGGCCACAATGTGATTAGAAGTTCTCCAGGAGCTCAGATCTACAACTTAGAATTGAGAAGCACCTCATCTTCTGGCAGCAAAAGCTCTAGAGGAAGAAGCAAAAGACACCAGAGAAGAGAGCCATTAAAAAAATCTGCCCCTCATGTTAGGTGCAAAAGCTTTTTTCAGTCTTTCAGGATCATGTCCTATCACCTGCATGTTCTTCCCAGCTGCACCAAAGCCAGTCTTCCTTTCCACTGAGCCCAGTTCCCTGCACCTACTCACTGCTCTGTGCAACACTTTGTATGTAAAAAGGGAAATGGGTTAGGAGAAGAGAATTAGCTTTAGTTTTCCCTTTCCCCCTTCTTTAATCCTTGAATACCCATTTGGTTTTGGTTAGGAAATAGAAATGAAACTTCTCATCTGCCATTTCAGTACCATGAGTTATTTCACACACAGTTCTTCCACAGAGGCCTCCCCATCCATTTTACTACAGAAAGGTTTGCTGCTTTACCTTACAGGACTGTGCCACTATTAAGGCAACCAGATATATTTCATCTACATATATTAAACCTTTACTTAAGCCAACACTTTCCAGCAGCATAACTACAGACGTGGGACAGGCACTGCAGGATGCCACCTCAGCTGGCACACAGACAAAGGCACACAACCCTTTCCTCACTGACATCAGTACCACAGGATGATGCTGAGCAGACCAAGCACCACAGCCTTCATCGTAAATGTTTGTCCTCGCTGGCCCCGAAGGCACCCCTGTGCCCAGAGGACAAGGCAGGGCCCCTTCCTGCCGTGAATCCAGCAAGAGATGGCCCAGTTAGCATTCTGCAGTGTCATGACTTCATGCACCTTGGAGCCTGCACACTGAGTCACACAGATAAAAAAATACCATACCACCAAAAAAGAGCCCTCCTGGTTTAGGGAAGGCTCTATTGGAACACTTAGAAAAAAAGAAAAAAAGAAGTGTGGCAAGGAAGCACACACACTTAAACCACAAAATCAGATTAAGCCTCAGACAAACAACTCGCACCAAATATCCATTGTGAAGGCTCACACCACATGTGCAAGTATCCTCCCTGCAGCCAGGCAGGAGCACAGGCTTGCTTTAACCCCTGGGCAGTTGCAGCCAAAGGGAACACTAAAGAGTGAAGAGAGATAAAGTTAGTTCTAAAGCCTCACCAAAAGAAAGCTCCTTCCACCAGAACACGTCAGGTACTTTTGAATACAAAAAAACACAAGCAAGCAATACAAACAGAACACCCTGACTAGTCATATGCCTCTCCAATTCCACATTTATGCTGTTTAAAGCACTGCATTTCTTTTTGATATTATGACTTCATTCTTCGGGGGGGGTTGCCTTTAAAAAAAAAAATCAGCACCACTAACTGAATCACCTTATCTCAAACTCAGTTAAAAGAAGGGGGAGGTGGAGGGAAGAACCTTCAGGCAAAGATTAAGCCTGGAAAATTTCAGCCTGAAAGGTGTTTTGAAATTTTAAGCATCTGAAAACAGAAAGCAGGATGGAAGTGCTTAGGCCAGCTTTAACAGCCAGGGTCCCATGCCAGTCATAATAAAATCAGCGGGGATTTTGAATTACTACACAGGGAAAAATTAGGTCTTACAGAAACCATAAATATCAAAGTTCATTGGTATCTCTCACCTTGAATTCTTCCCCTATTACCTGCTTTGTGCAACCCACTCTGCCCTTGTCTCCTCACAACAAACCTCTCTTGTCCAGAGGGACTGAGCCTCACCCCAAGAGCAACCACACACACACCTTGTGCTGCTGGAGAAACGGTCTCTGAAAAGCATAAACCAGCTTTCTTCTCCTTTACAGTTCGGGTACACCAGGCAACTTGCCCCATTTGGCCCAGACCAAGACTAAACATGAAGTTTTCCCAATTCCCAGAACAGAATAACCTTATCCACAAGAGTACCTTAAAATGCACTGAGCACAGCTGGGACAAAATATTATTATTTGGAAATAATAAAGGCCTTTTTATTATTATTATTTTCACAAAGTTTTCCTATTGTCTTTTAATTTTAAAGAGACCTTTACCCTACAAGTCTCCTCGGTCATGTTTAAATACCCAACACTGCAATCTTTGCCCACTTCTGACATCACTGTATTATAGTTTCTAGAACAAGAGCCCTTTGGCCACATCCACGCTGGTGCAGCCCCCGTGGCCAGCTTGTTTGCCCTCCTCACTCCAGGGTATGCACGGACATCGGTGTGCTCGTGCCTTGCTCCAGATGCCCATCGCACATCCCCCTCTCCTCCTTAAAGGAATAACGTCTCACCACCCTGGGCAGCTGCTACATAGGCCGAGATACAAGTGATGCGGACTACGTTGCTCTTTAAATATCTTTGGGGTGCAGCACGATAGGCTGGTTGAGTGTAGGACAGGCTGGCACACGATTGGCGCGACTCCTTTGACTGCTGCTGCGCCTGGTCCCTCCGCAAAGGCAGCCCGTGGCACTGCTCGGGCACCAGCAGCCAGACCTTTGTAAGGTCCGCTGCTCCTGCCTCCCAGCAGCCGCTTCGGCCCTTCTCCTCACCCCTTCGGCGACCCACACCCTTCTCCCCTGGCTCCATCACGGGCAGGGATCATCCCCGCAGCACCAAACCTCCAGTTGCCATAAGACCACCACCTCTTCTCCCCCAGCTCCAAGAAGCAGCTGGACAGGCCCTCAGCGCCCAGGGGGCTACAGCCCCGCCGGGCTGTGGTCCCTTTAGTGCAGGCAGGCGGACCCCAAGGAGGGAGGGGAAGGGGCAGGCAGGGCCCTCCTGGGTGCGAGGCAGCGGCTCCTCGTGGCCCGGCCCCGCCGCTGGCCGTGCCCCCCCAGCCCCGGGAGCCCTCCCCGGGGCCGCGGACAATGGGACCGAGCCCAGCAGCGGCGCCGGGGACCCGCAGCGCCCACCCGGACGCGTCCGGCTTCTCCCGCGGCAAAGGCGGGGAGCCACCCCGGGGATGCTCGCCGAGCCCCGCACGCCAGCGGCACCTCCACAGGGGGATGCTGCTGCACGGCCCTCGCTCGCCGTTTTTATGGTGAGGGTGGGCTGCGGGGTTTTTCCGGCTGGCCGGGGGCCCTACGGCCGGGCAGGGACCCTTTTAATTGTTCCCTGCCCTCCGCGCAGGCTGCAGGCAGCTTCTCTTGCCTGGCGGGTTTTTCCAGGCAGGCTCTGGCTGCAGCGCAAACACGCTCCAGCACAGCCGGGGGACCGGACTTTTTCGCTTTTTCGGCCAAGAGACTACGTTTTGCATTTGAATAACCCCCAGCCTGCCCGCCTCGGAACGGCCCGACCCGCGGGGCTCCGAGCCCGGCCGCGGGGGTGCGTGCCCCTGCCTCCCCCTCGCCGCTCCACCCCAGCTCAACTTCGCAATTAGCCAGGCAGCTACGGGAGGGGGGAAAGAGAGGGGAAACAGAGGGATTACAAACAAAAAGAAAAAAAAAGAGGAGGGGGGCCCGATAGTAGATATCCCCGCCGTGCCCCCCCCGCCCGCGGCAGCCCCGGGACCCGTCCCGCACACGTACCAGGGCTGCGGCGCGGCCAGCCCGCGGCTCACAGGAAGGGGCGATGCTGGCATGGCTCGGGTCACGGCCCGGGCCCCCGCGGGCCGGCGGCTCCCATGGCGCGACGAGCCCAGGCGGCAGAGGAGCCCCGGGCCGCGAAACGTGCTCTGGGCGGCGGCGGCGCCCCTGGCCGGACCCTCCGGGAGGGAGCGGGGAGGGGGCGGCCCGGCGGGGCGCTCGCCGCACCGAGCCCTCCCGGCAGGCGGCAAAACGCGCCCTGGATCCCCGCGGCCGGAGCGGGATTCGCCGCCCCCCGCACCCCACCCACTCCCCCGCGCCGCGGGGGGACCCGGAGCGGCCCCGGGCACGGCGCGGTGCCCGCACGGCTGCCCACGAGAGCCGCCGTGGGCGTGCCAGGCTGGGAACGCCGCGGGTTATTTGACAACAGCAACAATGAAATAAATAAAAGGAGGGTAATGAGAGGAAAGGTGAATTATTCCGTTACTTGGCGGAGGCTGCGGTTTGACGCCGCACACCTTCCGATCAGCCACGGAGGTGGCACTCTGAGATCATTCCCTGTTCTTTACAGGCGGGAAGAGGGAAGACTGGTGAGCCGTGACGGGCAAGGGGCTCACCCGGGGCCAAACCTCCTTGTCCATACATGTGCCAACCAGAAGGATCCTCAAACACCGGCATCCTTCAGGGCCCGGCCATCCCACGCGCTGAGCAAGCACACACAGGAGTGTGGGGAAGATGCTGGCAGAGGAGGAAGAGCTGCCAAGCCGCCCTCTCCCTCCTGCAAGGAGAAAAAATATAATGAGCCTTGCTCTCTCCCCATCCCCCACCTCATCCATTAAGAGCCACTGATGATATTTGCTGCTCCTTCCCAGAGGGAATCAAGCAAGTACAATGGTATAGTAAGAGGAAGAGTCAGCCCAGCCTTCTCCCACCACTCGTTATCATTACAGCCCTTTGACAGAGTGAAAAGCAGGCCACTAAATTTAACAGACTGAAAAACAGATGCTGGAAATGGGATCTGTGAAACAATATACCCAAGCAGTACTTTTTTAGAACAGCTTCATTAATATTAAGTCTGTAGCTGTTGCAATATAAAGCACTTCAAGTGTGAACCAACCCATTCAAATTCGAACCTGCAGAGAGGCTTTTCTAAAGCTGCATAGAAGGAGCAGTGCTATCCACATCCATTCCTAGACATGCTTTAAATACCAGTGTTTGGCTGGTTTAAGGGACATGTGTTAAAGGAGAAGGAGGGCACAGATCTGCACAGCTCATTGTCACTGCTGCCCTTCAGTGGCCTTGGGTAAGGTAGCCCATCACCAATTTGTACCTCCATCACTTCTCTCCTCTCCTGTATGTCCTTGGAGTGAAAGAGGAGTAGTCTGGGAATCTCAGCCAAGCTCAGACACTTCAAATGCATCAAGATGAAACCTACACCACAGCCTCCTGAATTTTCAACACTTGGCTCATCAGCTCTCAGTGGCAGGTGATTCCAGCAATGCACCAGCTCTCTTTGCTGGGTGTAACATACCCTCTACCCCTCAATCTGAAAAAGCTGCTTTTCTATGGGGCTGGACATCAAGACTGTCATGCCAAAGACTTGCCCTGCTAGATGGGGTAACACGCTATTTTACAAGATAAAATAACAGGTGATTTGAGAGGCAAAAGAACTATTGCTCTGAAAGTGCTGCACAAGGCAGAAGTTGAAGGAACAGGAACTTGATGATAAAACCCCACATAAGGTGAGTGTGTTTCTTGGGAAGAGGGTAGTAATTTGGAAGTTGTGGGTTTCAACAAAACACAGAACAAGAAATTAGGAACTTTGGGGAAAACAAAAAGCAGGGAAAGCAGGGAGAGCCAAGGTTTGTTTAGAAGAAGCAGGTTCATAGGAGCACCCAAGCACCAATGTGCAATCACAGCTCCATTAAAAGCATGCTAAAGGCAAGGAAACAATCAAGAATAACTGTCCATTTTCACACAACATGCTTGTGGTCTTTTGCAACACTAAGAAATGTCATGGGAAGCAAATAGCACCAGGTGACAATCTTTCCTGGCAACAGGAAGATACTCAGCCTATTAAGACAAGCTGAATATAACTATTTAGAGGGATCTCACAGTAATGACTGTCTGGACAACAAAATAACAGATGAAATCCTTTCACTAAATGCAAACAGAGGCACATGAAGGGAAACATGGAAGTTACAGCCTCTGACTTAGCTCCTACCATTGAAACTAGAGCTCCTGGTACCGTGACAGGTACCCGGGGAAGCTGTTCTGTGTGCTCGAGTGGAGTGTTTGGATCCATTACCAAGAGGAGGGGAGAACAGAACAGGAAACATCCCAACAGCTCCATCATTTAGCCCAGACACATTGTCCGCTCACATCTCAAGTATAACACCAAGTTCTGGTCTGATAAAAAGGTGCAAAGAGAAGCCTGAGAGACACAGAAAAATGTAGCAAGGGTAGCCAAAGCCACAATGAGCACCAGCATTTCCACCCTGGAAACGCATCAGTCTGGGTGAAATCCCAACCAATAGGCTATAAAAACAAAAGCAGCATGGGAAGTGCTGTCAGTAAGTGATACTCACTGTTTCTCTGAAGTAGAGGATATCAAACCAATTGTTATCCCCAGATATCAGAACAGAATACATCAACTTCTTTGTGGAGCATGTTACTAAACCATGGAATTCACTCCTGTAGCACACTGAAGAAGCAAAAGTCTTTAGAGATTAATTTTTTTAAAAAACAAATCAATGCAAGAAAGTTTCATCAGAAGCCAATTAATACAGAAGTATTATTTTAGCTACACGTTACTTGAAGCTGAAAGAATGCAGTGAGGAAACAGCCTTGTATGCTACCCAAGCCTCCTTTCCTAGGTACATGCTACTGCCTCTTCTCATGAGTAAAGTTTTAAGCTTGGGGACCTTTGGTCTGACACAATGCTACCCTCCCTATGTTTTCATCCAGAATAAAGTGCAAGTTAGTACTTGCCTACAGAAGGAACAAAACTGAACAACATTGTACCAAGCAAAACAGTGCACAAACCTGTGAGTAGCTCTCTGCATTACAGGCAGTTCTGGCAAAGCCCAAGTCCGTGGTAAAGATCAGGGAGCTGTGAGGGGCATCTGTTCCCTGAGAGACAGGGAGCCCCATGCAACAGCCAGCACTGTACACACTCAAGGTAAACATGACAGGCCTAAGGGGGCATCTACATCCAGGCACAAGTCCAGATAACAAAACAGCTTCTGAGAGAAGAGACAGGTTCGAGGCTGAACTAAGACCTCCATTTGTAGGTCAGAAGCAGATCTAGAGACCCAGGAGATAAGCAAACTTACATACAATCCAAGTAAATAACAAAGAGGACCCAGAACTTCCAAACAAGGCCAAACCCAGGCTCTCACTAAACACAGTCCATAGCTGAGCCATGGCTGAGCTTAAATAGAGCTGCTGGGCCCGAGGGCAGCAGATGTGGGTGGAGACTCCAGGTGCAGCTGGTCAGGTCCACTAAGGCCTATTAGTGCCCTCAGGGCCTTGACCCTGGAAACAGAACTATTCAGGTGTGCAGTCTCTAAATCAGTCCTACAGAGTCATCTGGAGCAGACTCTGCAGCAGGCACACCGGTCCAAGCTAAGAAAGGTTAGACTGCTGCTGAACATTAGCCCTCCACAAACCAAAACCTCTGGGAATTACACTGCAAAGACACCTAAGCTGCTTTTTAAGGGACAGATTTGATCTAACCAGGCCTATCTTGACTAGCTCTGCCTCCCTCACAGTGGAAACACGATGCTGACATGTTAGGGCTGTCTCCTTGTGTGATAACAAAGCATGGATGAAAGCATCTACCTTGCAAAGCCTCCCTCATATTTGTTATTTCAGACTCCAGGGTGACATGGTGATCAGCCTGCTCACAGCTGTGACCCAGGAACCTGCGTGCTGTGCCTGCAAGCCCAGCTGAACACAGGCCAACCCCTGTTAATGCCTTTGGGTTTGTAATACAGATGATCAGATAAATCACCCACAGCATTGTTAGTTGGCAGTATCTGAAAGAGAAAAGTCTTGAACAACATGAGTTTAATGCAGAAACTCTTGAATTCCAATTGTGGTTTCAACAATGACTTACTCATTTAGTCTTCCTTGGCCCTGGTTCTGTAGATAGTATCTACCTGCCTGATTGGCACTGAGAACAGGTAAACATTTGTAAAGCATGCTGAACACAGAGAGTGTAAGCATTAACACCATTTTATATAAAGTAAGGCCAGAAGGGGCTACGATTTCCTCTTTGGATACCCATTATAAAGGCCCACTGCATTTATTTTAAGTGTTTCCTATCAGATGTTCCTGACCTGCAAGTGGTCCTATTTTTACTGGAAATCTTGGCCCTTACATCACTGCATGACTGTGCATGAGCAATCTAAAGCAGGAGTACAGAATGACTGTGTTGTGCCTTGCTGGTAAACACTGTATCTGGGAAGACATGATTAATTGTGCACGTACAAACCCAACATTTTTGGATGCTTCAAGTCTACAGCCCTTTTGCAGTAAGACAGGTGATACCAGAGGTCACATAGTGACCTGCACCTGAAAGAAAGGAAGATGCCTGCTTAGCTAGAAATTTGGCACCACTGTATCTGCAGACTCAGTGACTCAGATGAGTTGAATATTTCTGTTTCCTTAAAGACCTCACTGACAGGCTTTGGGTAGGGACTGTCAGGGTCCTGAGGGTGCCAACAAGTGTTAATGGCCCTGACCAGCCTCAGCTGGCTCCTCGGCCCCCACAACTAGGGTGGAGTCCACGGGCCCAGCAGCTCCATTTAAGCTCAGGCGTGGGCAGGTTATTTTTCCCTGTCTAAGCTCTGTTGTAGGTGTGCTTGTTTTGAGTCCTGGTTCTGGCCTTGGTTGTTGTCTGGACCTGGTTGCTGGATGGACCCTAGGCTGGTTTTGGGCCTTTGCTCCTGTTCCTCACCTGCCTCTCTGGATGGACTCCAGACCTGCTTTGTGCCCTTGCTGTGACTGAGGTCGAAGCCTGTGCCCAGCACCCAGGTCTGCCTCTCCTGCTGCAGGACTGCGCCTGTCGGTGACGACACCACCCGTGCTGTGCTCACCTCCCCTCGGGACAGCACTCCTGTCTCCGGCTGACAGGGGTAAAGAAAGCTCGAGATGCTGAACTGGCAAGGAACTGAGACTTGCTTGAGTACTCCCAATCTGCAAGCCGTAGTTTTTGGGGAGGAAGAAGGGAAAAACAGAGCTCAGATTCCTGAGCCTCATGTGGGGAAAAGCTCTACTCGTGGTGCTTTTGGATGTGGTTTGGGACCAATGAGCAGGCAACTAGGTAGATGTCACTTCAGATCAGTAATTAGTGAAGAACAGAAGCAAGTCTAAAGTGGAAAAAAACCTTTGCAATGCCTACAGTCCAGAGGCATGACACCTGAGGGTAATTTGTACAACTGTCCCAAAACAGAGCTTGCTGTATATCAGTATTTTAAGAGCACTGGAAATAATCTTCTCAGCAACCACAGCTATGAGGGTAGCTTACCTAATTTCAGCCTTGAGAGTCCATTTGAATTGATAAATATTTAACATATGTTTATGAAAACAGCCATCTTTAACAGCAAAGAAATCAGGAGGAATTGATATTGATAAAGCTTCTAACCTGCTTAATTTTTTTCCTACAAATTAGCAGCCCTGTTCTTAAATATCTTGATTTTAATGTCTTCCCCTGTTGATCATCAGTCTGCCAGGAGACGCGTGAAGAGGTGTCAGACCTGAGTGCAACCTGGGCAATGTTAGAATTGCTGATGACTTTTAAGAATGGGTCATAAAAGAGAAGTAACCGAGAAATTCTGTAAGGGGCATAAACACTTCAAGGTAAAAGGATGAAGTGTCAGCAGGGAGAATGGTAAGATTTGAAGGTGCAAATGAACTACTGCAGAAGTTAGAGAAGAAAACAGATCTTGAGAGTGCTTTATACCAACAAGTATTTAAAAAACCCCCACAAAGCTATGCACATAAAGCTGGCTGCTGAATTCCTTTGTGTGTTAGTATATCTATACAAGATGTGCTGTTTAGCTTTGCAATGCAAATTTCTTACTGTTTTCCTAAGCAGTATGCACTCATGGGGCACACTTGCCTAAATTACAAGGGCTGAAAAAGTATCTTCCTGAACTATCTTGCCTTTATCCCAAAGAAATAACAGCCCTTTTATGTGATTTTCAATTTTTTTCTACTCTGAGGTGAAATTCTGGAAACTAGATGACTTTCAGCTGTTAGTGCAGCCAACACTTTCCTGTGTGAAATCAGTAAATGAGGTTCCTACAGCTGGAGCTGTTAACACAGTCTGGTTGCTGTGGCAGGAGGAGGCTTTTCCTGAGCATAAACCCCGAAGAATACGAATTGGCTGGAGAAAACTGCATTAACAGTGACTATAAAACTTGCTTCAATAACTCACAGAACAGTTGCTTTCCCATTAGAGACTTCTCAGGTATATTACAGAATGTGAAAAGGTTTGAGACGTTTCTTCTATAAAGGACTTATTCCGTATTTTCTGGAAGAATCTGCCTACCCTTGGAATGTG
>JAYRBT010000178.1:1307548-1326930 GCA_036023395.1 Myiotriccus ornatus | reverse complement strand
GAAAAGGTTTGAGACGTTTCTTCTATAAAGGACTTATTCCGTATTTTCTGGAAGAATCTGCCTACCCTTGGAATGTGTTTTTTTTTTATATTATTGGGGAACAAAAGCATATTGTAACAGTCCCTTCCCTAATATATAAAAGACGTAGTGATCAAGCAGAGCAAAATAAAGTGTCCCTGATTCTGAGGCAAACAATTTCAAGGAATGTAACCTATTGAAGGAAGAAGTAAATGATTTCTTGAAGGCAACTGGGCACAAGCAGGAATTAAAAATGTTCCATCAATTTGTTGGGAACTTGGTTCCTTTTACTTGTGAAAGCATTGAGATCTGTTTGACTGTTTTCTTCATATTGAAAGACTGACTTTAAAAAAAGAGATGTTGGTATATGAAACACTTCAAACCCAGGTGAAGATGTATGGGGGGGAAACTGTGTGAGAAACAGGTGAGTAATTGCAGAAAACTGAGAGAAAAGCTGCCAGCATTAACTTTCTCACCTGATGTCACCAGGCACCAGCATCCAGAGGGTGCATTTGGGTTTGCTGTTTTTCAAGAGCTGAGGACAAGCCTAAGTACCTCCTGGAAAGCCCTCTGCACTGTGCTCAAGACATGGCAGAAAACCTCAACAATTGCCAGAAATGTTGATAGCTGCAGAGGTGATACTGGGTTTGACCTTTCTGATACTAAAAATGCTGCATTTTTTTTCTTCAATTTCTACTTCCCTTTCTGATGCATTTTGAAACTTGAATATGAGTAATCATAGTGATTTTTTTTTCTGAGAATGAGACCATAATTGTAGACAAAAGAAACATGGATGCTCTAGCATGAAGTAGCTATTTAGGTGCTTAAAAAGTATATTTATATGTGTAAAAGTACACTTAAATATAAAGAAATTCTTTATAGGGAGGGTAATCAGGCATTGGAATGGGGTGCCCAGGGAGGTTTTTAAGATGAGACTGGATGTGGCACTTATTGCCATGGTCTAGTAACCGCGGTGGTAGTGGATCAAGGGTTGGCCTTGATGATCTCAGAGGTCCTTTCTAACCTGTCTAATTCTATGATAAATGCTTAAAAATGTATAGCTTAATTAGAGCTACTAAGGTGTTGGTTAGAGGTCTAAACGCATGTATTTTTGGCAGAGGAGGTGGATGACCGTTGTCACCGAGCAGCAAGCGATGCCCCGGGGTACCACCCGGCGGAGAAGCCCCTCGCCCTGCGCTGCGGAGCAGACGAGCCGTGAGCTCGAGCGCCTGCCGGGGTTAAGCCGGGCCTTGGCGGGGCGGGCGGGCCCATCCGCCGGCGTGACGCGATCGGCAGGCGCCGCGCTGTGCCCGGCGGCCCCGGCCGTGGCTCGGCGGGGCCGTGCCGAGCTCCGCCCCTGCGCCCTTGCGGCGCGGCCGGCGGGCGGCATCGAGCGCTGCGGAGCCGCCGCCGCCCGGGCCGGCCCAGCCCAGCCCTGCCCGGCCCATGGCGTCCCCGGCGGCCGCGCTGCCCCCCGCCCGCCGCGACTTCTACTGGCTGCGCTCCTTCATCGCCGGAGGTGGGTGCCCGGGGGCCGCGGGCGGGCGCTCCGCTGTGCGGGTGGAGCTGCTGCCGGGGGCGGCTCTGGCGAGCGGGCGGCTCGCGTGTCCCGTGCCCCGATGGACCAACGCGGGCACTCGGCGCACGCCGGAGACTCGCACGTGTGTCAGAACCCCGGGCTGCCTCCAGTTAAATGCTCCCAGAGCTCAAACCCTCGTCGGGGCGCTCTGGGAGGGCGGGTTGTCCCTGTCCCCAAACTGTTGCGGCTGCTGTTGTGAAGATTAAGGTGGTGTGAAGTGGTAAGGCAGCCTGGCAAACACAGCCCCGCATTAGTAACCTCTTACAGAAAAAGTCTATTTATTCTTCCTCTAGGGTGTTGTCCCAGCTGTGTGGTTTGCCGGGGGTAGGAGGAGGTTGTGCTTATTTGAAGTTTGTACATCATGCCGCGGTCGCTGTTGGATCTCGCTCTCTGCAGTAGCGCAGGGTACGCGGCAGACACGTGCCCACCCCTTGGGGACAGCAGCAAGGGCTGTGTTCTGCTCAAGGGAAGGAGGGAATAGGGCAGAAAACTCTTGAGTAACTTTCCTGAAAGTTCCTTCTGCTGTGACCTCAGCAGCTGAGAGACACAGTGGCTTTTGTAAATACGAAAAATAGCTTATACATTTCATTAAGGCATTAGGGCTTCGTAACATCTAGTGGAAGCTGTTTACTTGTCATTGGGGTTTTTTCCAATTCCTAACCGAGCTAAATACATTAGAAAAATGCCTTATTTAACTGCTAACCTAAAGAACATTTTGCATCCTGTCACTTTTCTGTTTTCCCTCTTGGAAAGGTGTTGCAGGATGTTGTGCCAAAACAACTACTGCACCACTGGATCGAGTAAAGATTTTGCTGCAGGCACATAACCACCATTACAAACATCTAGGTAAGATGGCTGCTGCGGGTCTCCTGTGTGGGTTTGAATGCAGTGTGTATGCTTTGGGTGCGTTGATTTATTCGATGATGAGGCTGATAAAAAAGGTGCTCATCAGACAGAAGGTTGTGTCTGTCTGGTCAGACTCTGTGCCGTATTTTGTTAGTGTTTGAAAAGAAAAACAAAGCCCTGTGTAAGTTGAGGTATTGGTCGATGTGTTAGAGATGGAGATGTCAGAATAATCCTCAGTAAGGCATAGAAGAGCTAGGCTTGATCTTCCCTTACAGAAGCCAGCAGGAGATTGGTAATCACAGCTTCAAAGCTTGGATCATTTCTGTAAAAACTGTGCTGCAGTGGCTGCCAGTTCCCAGGGGCTGTGGGGTCTGCTCAATGACAAGGCCCCTGGACAGCGGTGTGGCTGGCGGGATGGAGGAGAGCAGCAGATCTGTGCTGCTGTGAGGTGCAGGGGGTCTGTGTTGCATCGTGGTGAGAGAACAGACTCACGTTCAGAACTGTCCTCTGAGGGCTGTAACAGTGCCCTCTTGTGCAGAATATTCGAGGCATTTATGTCATATGCTACTGAACTATGTAATAACTTTTGCTCCAAAATTCGTTAGATTTTTTCAAAGAAAAAAAGTATTTTGAGTTGGCTAATTTTACATGTAATAAACTTGGGAAATTTCAACTTAGATGCTGAAGATAATGTTTTTTAAAAGAAAATCTTGAAACAAAATTCAGTGGATATATATTCACTTCACTGTGGCAAAAAGGGATACACAAGTAATGTGGCATTTTAGTAACAGACACGTAAGTATACACTCAAATCTGCAGTCTAAGAAGATTATTTGACCTAAGAAGGGTGAAATAATTGGTTTGACTGAGATCTTAATTACTCATTTTCTATTTGCTTTGTACTGTGCCATAACTGGCAAATAGAATTTGATGTTCATCCCTGTTTAGGGTGTGTAAGATGATGATTATGTGAAATGTCTGACTTGAATGCATGTCCATGTTACATATTAGCAAAAGAGAGAATTACGTGGATGAGGTACCTGTAAGTCCAGAGACACGATGGATCAGTTCATCAAAGTCCTCGCTGCATGTTTTTACTGCCTTTGTTCTGTGGAGTTCATGCCACATGGATCTGGGAGCATGTCCTGAGAAATAAAACAGTAACTCATCACTGCAACATGGAGAGAAGAAATTCTAGTCACGGCATAAGTGTCTTCAGAGGCATGTAATAAACATGACATCCTAAAAATACATTTACTATAAAATAATATGTAATATATTAATATACAATAATGTATTCATGTTCTTAGGACCTCAGAAACTAATTAATACTTATTTTATTTAAATGTCAAGTGAAAGTTCGCCAGCTACTCTTTTTTCTTTTGCCTGAAAGCAGGATCAATGTGTAAGCCTTTTTCATGTTCAGCTCTTACATTATTTAGTAGTTGCATATGAATGAAAACTTTCTGAGTGTCACAGCTTATTCCTAAAAAAAAAAAGTTAGAAAGTCAATTTGATAGCAACTGTGCCTAACTAATATTTATAGTGAAAATATAGGTTTTGGCCAAACTTTGTGTGATCTTGCATTATTTCCCAACTGTTAAAAGGGAGTAGGATTGCTTCTTGTTGCAACTCTGGGACAAGAAGTGTAAGGTCTTTAGCTTGTTTACTTCATTTCTTCAGTGATGGCATTTAGTCTGTAATTTAGCATGCACAACATCAGATTCTTTTCCCATGGTTTTAGACTGTAAGGTATTTATCTTTATATTCTGCATTGCCTGAATTGCAGGTCAGCTGGTTTGCTCCCTTCTGTTGCTGGAGGGGGCTGTGGGTGGGTAGTGGCACCTGCAGTGGGGCTGCTCACAGTCCAGGCAGGGCTTGGGCCCTGAGTGCATGAATTCAGAGGGAGTTCACCGAGTCTGGGAGGTGAGAAAGCTGATAAAACTTCTCCTTTCACCTCTCCCTTGCAGCAGTGTTTGGGCAGTGAAAGTGGCTCTCCACAGTCACCCGAGCAGCACGGTGCAGCCTTAGCTTTCTGTGCATGCCTTCTGATTGTCAGTAGTGTTTGCCTGATTTCTGTTCCTTCCCCCCAGTGTTAAATACCTCTTTCTGTATTGCTGGCAGGAGTGTTTTCCACGTTGTGTGCTGTCCCCAAAAAGGAAGGTTACCTTGGGCTGTACAAAGGAAACGGGGCAATGATGATTAGAATCTTTCCGTATGGCGCTATTCAGTTTATGGCCTTTGACCAATATAAAAAGGTAGTTGAATTTAGTTTGTTTTGCTTGTCTTTTTTTTTTCCTTTCTGCCCACAATGAATACAGATTCATTGAGTGATAACACTGAAACTTTTGTGTGTTATTAATTAGCTGCATGTCTCTTCTAAGGTTGCTTAACTTTATCTGAATCTACCCACTGAAAGTGTCAGGGCAACAGTGAAACTTTTAAAAGATTCCCACTGATTTTTGTGCCTTTTTATACCTTTGTATTATTAAGAATAATGCTTTTGTTCTTTAAGAAAGCAAAAGGTAATCTAAAGCCTGCTGCTATTCATTGCTGTAAGGTATCCCTCGGTGAATAAAGTAGGAACAAAATGTAAAATTAAACGTCTTTATTTATATTTATGTGTGAGATTGAAGCTGTGATTCCTTTCCCAAGGAGCAAATTTTAGAAGACTGAGACAAAGAAGTAACTGTAATGGGTTTTGTAGGTTCTTTTTTTTGTGTTGTCACCATAAATGCTGTTGATCTGTGCATGTTTTATGTCATGTGGATTAAAAGACTGCATGCTGTGCTCTAAAATCGATTTATGAATCTGCAAATTTCAAGAAACCAGTTGACATCATAGCAGTTCCCTTTACCTGTTAATTAACAGGGAATGTTCATGATGTTTTGAATGGATGTATAAAAGAAAAAAATTCTTAAAGGAGGAAGATATGAAATGATCTTTATAGCAGAAATTGCTTGTGAAGTAGTCTCAGTTATTTGGCAAAAGGCTGGAAACTAATTTCTAACTTCCTTCTGGGCTGTAATGTAACGTAGGAAGTTCTTGCTCTGAGTTGTTTGTCCTATTTTTCTCTTCTCCTTTTTTCCCTTTGTTTTGATCCAGTTTAAAAGTCTTTATAGGAGCGTTTCACGTGGTGTGCGTGGAAGAAAAATTGACTCTTCTCACTTTTCAACTTTGCTCAGTGTCCTTTGCTCTCTACGAGGACAGTTTTCAGTTTGCCTTGTTTGACACACATTAATGATAACTAAATAAACAATTAATTGCGTTCCTGAAGTGAACAGTACAAATACTTTCAATGCATTGTTTTGTTTTGCCTTGTTAGTAGAATTTTAGCATGTTCATCTTTCTAATAAGAAATTGGAAACAGCAGCAGTGTTCAAAAGAGTCTTTTAGCAGTAGTTAAGTGCTCTGGATTGAATTTGTAGCGTTGTAAACTTCTTGGCAGCCTGCTACAGAGTTTGCATTAATGTGCTGATAAAGTTTGTACTGTGTTTCCCTGTACTTTCTCGTGAGACTATCGTAAATGTTCCATGTTTTGTAGGTAATAAAGAAACAACTTGGGATTTCGGGCCATGTGCATCGATTAATGGCTGGATCCATGGCAGGTACAGTTTTTGTACTTGGATTTCAGACATGCCTTTTGCTGAAAAGTTAATATTTATTTAGAGGATGATTCCACGTGTAGTCAGGTCAAACTGTTGCAAATTTGTATTTAGCAAAAATACTAGTAAATGGTTAATGGGACATAGTTGCCTACTTGACATCCATTTGTTGAAGAGTATTCTTTTAATATATTTTTACAAGCAGGTTTTTATAATGTTTATTAGGGTTTTTAAAAAGTGAAAAACCCCAGTGTCATCAAGATGAAGTCCCAGGCTGCAGGTTTTGATGGAATTGGCTCATCAGCCCCTCTGCCATTTCTTGGGGGTTGAATAGAAGCCCACGGAAACAGAGGGAACTGCAGTTCCTTCCACGGGTGTGGATTTGCCAGCCGTGTCTGTGCTTTTCCATGCCTAATGCAGGATTGTCATGATGCTCTTTAGATCATGTGTGTGAACTTTAAAACCCCTGATTTATCAGTTGGTACAATAGCAGCAGCAAACCCCCATGTGCAAGCTGCCAGTGTACAGTATGATTATATATTTGTTTTCCTCTTACTAGTCATTCAGCCAAAAGTAGCTAAGAAAAAACAGGGGAAGGTAAGTGATAGTGGAACTGATTTTTAATTGAAATGATTCTTCATGTGCTTTTACTTTGTTAAATGGGCTTAATACTGCCTGGTGACAGTCTTTAAGTAGTTATGGGTATTCATCTTTAACTTCTTTTGTAATAAAAATAGTGGGGTTTGTTAATACTACCTTTAGTTAAACTAGGCAGACCTTATGGAAGTATTCTGGGTTTTGTAGTGTCAGAGGAAGAGGAAAGAGAATGAAATGGAACAATGAGAACAGTCCTAAAAACTAGCAAAACCCATTTGGCAAGATGTGTCCTAGAACTTGGCTGCCTCTCTATCTGAAAGAAGTGGGGGGGAAAAACCCCATAGATTTTTTTTCCTTCTTTATTTTCTCCCCCTTGCCTTTAACTGTGTTAGAGAACACTTTGCAATTTACTTTTCCCCCTTATTATTAGCTTTGTCAGAACCTAGGAACCTGATTTGTGAGGCCCTATGCAAGCACTGAATAATCAGCTTAACTCTGTCAGTGTTGGACATGGTGGAATTCTTTGTGCAGATCAGTTAATAGCATCTGGCATTGTTTTAAGCACCTTACTGGTTAAATCTGGTTTGTGTGGTTAGAGCAACAGAAATAAATTAGCACACAGTACTGCGATCCGAGGAAGTGCTTCATGTGGTGTGTTTAGGTACAGGATATCAACAGTGTGGGTTTGGGAACCCCAGCACTGAGTAGGTGAGCTGGACTTTGGGATGCAGTGAAAGGAATACAGTCAAGTGTGTATATAGTGTCACATGGTAGTGTCTTACTAGTTGTTTACTAGGTGGCATTAACTGCTGCTTGGGATATTCTTTAGTTGATATGAGGGGAGGCTTTCTCTTGATTATGCCAAGAAGCTACAGAGGAGGAAGGAGACAGAAGAGCAGCGAGCTTGAAATCTGGAACACAAGTTTTCTAGGTTTGCAAGCAAAAAAGGAGAGCCTTTTTAAAGGAAATGATAGTATTTCTTGCTTTAACTCCTGTGGCCTCGTTTCTGGCTGGCTCCATCAAAGGGCATTTTTCTGTTTCCTGCAAGTTTAAATGTGTAAAGGAGATGATGCAGCTCAGTGTTGGTGCAGAGGGACATTCCCAGTTCAATGGAACTCAGTATTAAGCAGTTGGGAACAGATAACCGTGTTTCCCTCTCCTTTCTGTCCCCTCTCCACCCTTTAGCCAGACAGTTGTCTGCTTTCACTTCTCTGTACCACTGCTGCTTAAATCCTGCTTGTGTCAGTGTTTCCAAGGGAACTGGTGGTCAACAGACCTGAATGGGCTCCAAAGTGGTAGGAAACATCTGAGTATCTCCTGTAACTGATAAACAGGATCAAAAGCTTATCCAGAGGGAAGAACAAGGCAGTGAGGATGGGAGTAGTGGAGAGGGAAAAAAGCAAAACCTATTGTAATGCATATATTTAAGGAGGCCGAGTTAAAGTTACTGTGGAAACTTTAACTCTGAATTTCCTGAGTCTTGTGTGATTCAAATTTCAGCTGTAACACCTCATTAACGGATAAATGGTGTATAACTTCTGAGGAAAGACAGAGCTGGGCAGAAAATAGAGAAATCCTAGAGGTTAGTGGGATTTAGGAAACAAAATGATTCAACTAACAACAAAGATGAACAAGGAACATCAAATGAAATATCACAGGATGACTTTACAAATCTAAATAGTCACAAGATGATTTTAAAATTCTTTTTTAATTTTCTAGTAGAAAAATCTGAAATAAAACACAGAAATGTGTATTTCCACCCCTGCACTTGATTAACTTCAAAATAACAAAGTAAAAAAAAAGACTAGATGTTATCTAGAATAAACTCAAGTTCCATTAAGCTACTACAGAAAGTATGTTTTTGCTTTTAGCTTTTTACTTTCAGTAAAAGTGATTGGAAAATAGTACTGATCTAGTAGGATAATGGCTGTCTCCCTTTTAAATAGTATGTAATCAACAGTTCCCTATTTGAGTCAGCATTTTAAAAGAATCTGTGTGGTCTGTGTCTTCAGGTGCAGTTGGTAGAGAAGCAGAATTACATATTGGAGATACAGAAGTATTAGGACGTGTCAATTAGGCATCCTTTAACCTGTCTGATAAATATTCTTTGTCATCAGCTGTTTCTCTGCATGTGTAGTTCCTGAAGCTTTGTTTTGTTCAGAAGATGCTTCCTGGATGAATTAATCTTTACACTAGCTAAGGAGCATATCTTCTGCAGCTCAAGGCTGTGACTCCTGCTTATCACTTTTTGAGCTGTAAACCTCTGGCAGTGCTTAATTTGATCTGCAGAGCTGCTGATAAAGTACAAAGAGCATGGTGCAGAGATCATGGAAACTTGTGTGCTTAATATGTGTGCAGTGCCTGCCCCTTTGTAAATGTATTTCACTTGTGTTTTTTCTTGCTCCAGATAGTTTTTTATTTTTATTTTAAAATGTCTGAGGATGGAGGAATAGCAGGCAAATTAGGAGATAAATCACTTTAGAGCTAATCTCATGGTTAACTCCCAGAGTCTGGGAAGCAAATCAAGGACAGTCTAATTCCTGTTGTGCTTCACTGTCACTAAATCTGTAGTCTGTGTAACCCAGTGTCTTATCCCCAAGAGCAGTCAAAGGTGCTTGAGGACAACATGGGAAGTGAGGAAGGGTCCTTCCCTGACTTCCTGGGCTTCTGAGCCAGCAGTTGCAGTGGAAAAGTCTGCAGTTTTGAGGAAGTGGTTCAGTGAAGGAGGGAGAGCTACCTTCCCCTGTTATGGTTGTTTCAGATCAGACACTGGGAATTGCAGGATCCTCCTCCTATTGTTGAGATACTTCCAATTCTGTTGTGTTTAACCCACCATAGGAGAGATTTTTGGCTCAACTATCATTAACTGGAGTAGACTTTGCTTTTTCAAGGCAGGGAATCAGCCTTAAGATGCTGCGGTGTGACTTCTTCTAACTCCTACATATAGAAAGCTGAGATGAGTAGTTTTGTAGACTCACCACAATGACTTTGTGTCCCAAAGCTGGTTGCCATTCCTCCTGGAAAGGACAGTGTCTCTCCTGAGCCCAAAGGAAACCTTGATCCCTTGCATGTACAGTGCCTCTCCCAGTTGCTTCAAAAAGCATACTTTTTGGCTGATGTTAGAAATCCCTTTTTTTTTTTCCCCAGATTCTATGGCTAGAGGATTTTAAAAACCCTCTCAAAATAATAAAAGAAAGTTTCTATTTAAATTCCTACTGCAGATGGTTTCTTTCAATTGTATCTGAATTTTTTTTTTTGCATTGTGCTATTTTTGGACTGTGTTCACTAAGTGGTGCATTCACCAAGCTCCTGGTTGGTCTGTTAGCTAGTCTTTGTTCAGACAAATTCCTGGAGAGATAGCAGTGCTTGATTGGAAAGAGAAGGGGGGCAAAGTTGTCTGTTTTCTAAAGTAGGATGATTTTCCTGGAAACTCTTAAGCTCTGTAAAAGGGCTTTCCCCTCCCCTATTTTTACTTCTATTTAAAATACTTGAATTCCTCCCTTTTATGATATTTCTGGACATCTCAGGCAATCCATTAGGGAAAGGCTGTAGACTGAGGGATTGGATTTAATGTAGGTCAGTGGAAACAGTCCTAAAGTTTCTTTAGTGTTTTACAGCTTCCAACTTCTGAACCCTATGAGTGAGACAACAGCAGAAATCAACTGCAGATGTCTGCTCTTTGTTCAGAGGAATTGTCCAAAATGTCCAAAAGAGATGTTTTTGTCTTCTGAAGTAAATTACTTGTGGGATACTCCAGAAAGCCACAAACGTTGCTCTCAATTGACAGTTGACCAGTGTCAGATTTTTTGATAGCTCACTTAGGGTGCTTTTATTTTTTTTCCTCCCCATCTCATCCTGATATTTTCTGTCAGATCATTCAACTTACTAGAGTTGTGTTTTGTTGTGTTTTTTTGTGTTATTTTTTTTAGTTTGTTTTAGTTTGGGTTTTGGTGGGTTTTTTTTTGATTTGTATGTGTTTTTTTGTTTTTTTTTTCTCCAAGCATAAAAGTTATGAAGAGCTTGTTTGCAAGAGTTTTGTTGTGCTTGGGTTTTGTTTGTTTGTTTTTAATTCCTCCTGTTATGTTTTTCTCTTGGCCTTGTGGAAAGTAGGGGAAGAAAGGTCAGTGAGAGACTGTTACAACTTAAGAGGAAGTGACGGTTTCCTGCCTGCATAAAAAGTGGGCTTATCTTCTGTAGAACCAATTTTTAAAAGTTGTGTTTAGCTAAATCAGAGCAGTTGCTGGGAAACAGTATCAATTACAGAGGTTTTTGCTTTCTTTTTCTCCTTTTCCCAATTTTGGGGGGTTTGGCGTTTGGGGTTTTTTTTGGTGGCTGGGGTGTACCAGCAGAGAATGGCCTCTGTTTTCAGTTGGCAGTTCTAACTATTCCCTCCAAAGAATTTGCCAGCCAGTGAGAGTTTTACCTCAAAAAGCAGCAGTTGGAAAGAATTTGTAATTCATGTAACTGTTAGAACTGATGTTTTCCATACTGGAGTTGTGTTTCCAAAATTACAAGTTGGTCAGCATCTAAGCAGTTTTGAAACAGTCCAAAAGTGGATGAATCCTAAGATTTGATTTTTTTGGGCATCTTAAGTCCAGAAATAACTTTTCTGGTCAGTTTTAAACCAGAAGTGCTGGTGTAACATGAACTATTACAATGCAGTAGTGCAGCACAGTTAAGTATTCCTCATCAATATGATCCTGGCTCTATTTTAAATGTCACTAGAATATATTTAGTATGTCATTAGAATATGTTTAGTATTTTCAGATGCAGCAGATAGATACATGTATCCATATTCAGTAATCATACCAAATTCTGACACAACCTTTCTGAAATTAAACATGAAAATTTGGTGGTTTGATTTTTTTTTTTTAAATTTATTTTGATATTTAGGAGTAGATTTCATGGTTGCAATCCAGTAAAGCTGATGCACTTGACTAGCCTGACTCTTAGGAGCTTTGGACATCAATAAGATTGCTCAGGTGAATACAGTCAGGCCTGTAAATCTTGGGAAAATCCAGGCCTAGGTGTGCTGCTTCAGTGAACACCGAGTTCAAACATAAATGCTTTGTGTGTTACTGAAGTGAGTGTTCCTGTTTGCTGATTTCAAGTGACATTAAGTGTTTCTTTAGCAAAATATTTTGTATATGCTATTATATTCACTACCACAAAAGGAAATTCTGATTTTCAAAATAATCCTAGACTCAGATAAGGTGTAGGTGAGTTTTGTTTGCTTGTTTTGTTTTTGTTTTTAATAAAGGTATTACAGCAGTGATTTGTACTTACCCTCTTGATATGGTTAGAGTTCGTCTGGCGTTCCAAGTCAAAGGGGAACACAGGTACATGGGAATTATCCATGCATTCAAGATGATTTACACAAAGGTATTTTTTCTTTTAATCTTCAGTCCTGTCAAAGCAAAATACGCTCTTTTAAAGAATATTGCGTTGCATTGAAAATAGTGGCTTGGTGGCAAATTACATGACTTCATCATGTGCAATTTAGCTTTTTTAATGTAAAACGTTCTCTGGATGCTTCCTGCTACTTAGGCTGCTAAGCTTGGAGCTAAGGCTCATGGAAGTGGGAGGTCAAAAACAGCAGGGAAATTACTTTTCAAGAACGAGTGGTAACGATCCTGAAAGATCTGGGGAGGAGGGCTGAGTATAATGCATAACTGTCTCCAGTTAATGATGCTGGATGTAGATTTTCCTCCCTCATTTTCACTCGTGCACCTCCTGTAGAGCCAGGCCCCCTCGGTTTCTCAGGCACAAGGAGCAGACCCTGCCCTTAGCTCCCTGATGCCAGTCAGGCTGCCAGGGGAACCTGTATCAAGTCATGTAACTTGTTCAGACCTTTGCTGTATTTCTCACCACCAATGTTGTCGTGTTTTTCTTTCAAAGGAAGGTGGTTTTAGAGGGTTCTACAGAGGGCTGATGCCAACTGTTGTAGGAATGGCACCGTATGCGGGTAAGTTAAAACCAGGCCACGGTTGTCCTCCAGCAGTTGTGTGCACTACTGAATTTACATGATGTATTTGCATGCCTAGTTAATCAGCTGCTGTCCAAATCACCTTCAGTGATGCTCCTTAAAGAGCATCTTCCAGAGTCAAAGCCTTGCTTTTCTGAAATGACGAACTGAGAGGGAGGGGTACGAGCGGTTCTCTTGTGCTTCCCAGTTTTCCCACAAGAAGGCCTGAAGCTGTTTCTCCCGGGCAGGTAGATCGGGAGCGCAGCGCTCTGTGAGTGGAGCCTGAGAGCCTCAGCATTGGCTCCATCTGCTGGCGCCTTCCCTGTAAATACTCACTCGAGCTAAAGCGGCGGGTGACGTGGAACCGAGGAGCAGACTCGCCCAGCTAAACCAGATTTAAAAGATGTGACATGTTCTTCAGTTGAAAAGGTTTTAGGATTATTCTTAACAGCGATGCAGTAATTTAAAGCTCTCAGTCTCGCTTATTTGAAACGTTCTTTTAGCATTATATACAAACAAATTCATTTGAACGGGAATTACTGTAGAAGTTCAAAATACCATTTGTCTATTTCTTTCTGCTTAAGAAAACTTCTAAAAGAACTGGAAAATAGTTTCACTTTGTAAGAACAGCTTTTTGTTTATGATGATGCATCAACGAATACTTTGCTTTTTTATGAAAGTACATAAAATTAAATTTCCTTTTAGGTTTTTCATTTTTTACCTTTGGTACCTTAAAGAGCATTGGACTTGCTCAAGCACCTAACTTGCTTGGACGGCCTTCATTAGATAACCCCGATGTCTTAGTTTTGAAAACACATGTAAATCTGCTGTGTGGTGGCATAGCTGGAGCAATAGCTCAGACGATATCGTAAGTTTGGGTACTGGGTTGGTTTTCCTCTCTTCGTTCTAAAGAGACTTTTATCTGAGAATACAATTTCATCTAAGTCTAGTTATTAGTAAGGTTTTGAAATCAGCTTAATCAAACACTGAAAGTCAATTATTTCCTATTGTTTCATTTACTAAATATCTGTTTAATCTTCAGGGTCTTTACAGATATATGTTATGAGTCAATTAAACAAATTCATGCAAATCTCCTAAAATCCACTGGAATCTGGTTTGGTAACAATCTTGTTTCTTAGCTTGTTTGGTAAGCTAAGAAGTTTTGACCCTGAACCTAATTTGCAGAATTTTATTATTCCAATTTACTTTCAAATCCATGTAACCTGTGAAGCCATAGGATTAAAAAAAGAAAAAACAAGTGTTAGATATTGTATTTGGCTTTTTGTTTTTTTAACTTTGATTGCTTTCTCCTTTCTCATGCTGTCCTTGTTGTATTTTAATTTTTCCATAAAATAATTTAATGGACTTGTATGGCATCAATTTTTCACTAAGTCACTGCATTGCAAATCTAATTTTTTATTAATCCTTAAACTGTTAATTTTATTTTCAATGCAGGTGTCTTCTCCCTCCAGCATTTTACAGACTATTTTATATTCTCATCTGATCTTCATGTATCTTCCTTACTAGTGCCAAATATTAAGGGCTCTGGTTTGCTGGTTTTGATTGTGTAGAGCAAGTCTCCCTTTTTGGAGATCTTTCAGCTGTGTTGAGAATGTGAGCTGGATTCCTGACTCACTGAAAAGGGAGCTTGGAGGTGGATTTCTTTGTGTTCTTGTCTAAATATTCGCAGAGCCCTCACCCCTGTGGTTGATCTGCTTAAATATGTTCCCTGCAGATATCCCCTGGATGTAACTCGGAGGCGAATGCAGCTGGGAGCGGTTCTCCCAGACTCTGAAAAGTGCCTGTGAGTATTTTTCTTTTTATCTGTAGTAACTGAATTCTTGGATGTCTGAGCAAAGTTCAATTCTTAATTTTAAAGTTTTAAAATAAAAGAACAAAAAACCCCCACCCCCGGACTACTGTGTTGTTGATTTCTTCATTCTTTTAATGAGGAAGTTTCCACACAGACAAAAGCTGCCATTATCAATCTGGGCTTAAAAAAATATATGAAATCACAATGGCACCTTGTTAGTAATACTGTGTTTGTATTAGTGACATATTTTCTTATTTTAATGCAACTTGTGAAATCTTTAATATCAGCAAGATGCCCAAAAGAGAGACCACATGCTTCTACTGAAATGGAATTTTTTCGAAGTGTAGAATCTGTTCCATGAGATAATTTTGCATTATACAGTTTTATTTGACCTTTCTTGCACTTATGGTAATGCCCCATATGAAGTTGAGGTTCCTCCAGTAAAAGCAGAAGTACCATAGTAACCTTAAAATTATAATAGTATTAAATCAGCTCTCATCTTGGAAAAACTTCCTGAATTTCAAATTGCCTCAACCAAATTAATTCTGGGACAGTTTTCTCTTGCTTAGTTTCAATCTTGTGGAATTGTGTATGTGTGAATCCAGTGTGCTGCAGTGTGAACCTCCTACCTGGAGAGCTGGACCTTTCTAACAGCAGCCTGAGTGACCTTTCACAAGCTCCATGCTGCTTAACTGTGAAGGTTGCTGTTCTGTTTTCCTTATCAGCCTTTACTTTTTTTTTTCCTTAGCTATTTTCCACTCCTGATACTTAAAAAATAAAAATGTTTTCATTGTTCTTGGGGGTTTACTTTCTGCATTTTTGGTGTCTATTTGCTCAGTTTCAATACAAGTCTGTGAGGAAAATTTCTCTTTTCATATACACTGCTATTTCTACTTTTAACAAGGTCCAATATATGCTTAAATTCTAGCTTTTTCTTTTAGAGAGGAAATACTAGGTCTCCATTGTGGTGGCAGAAGCTATTCAGGCAGGATGCAGAGTACAGAGCTAAATGTGAATGTTACATGCAGAGCTTTGGAAGGATGGGCAGTACGAGTGAATGCTCTGAGAGGATGGAATACAAAGTTTGATGCAAGAAGAGGCTGCTACATTGAACACATGATGTTTCTGTTGCTCTGTATTGCATCTGTAAAAGGAATTGATGCTTCTCAACTCCTTCCTGCCAGTTAGGCAACAGAACACATGTAGCCATTCTGTTGGAAAATGTCTTTTAGGGCAGGTCTTTTCAGCCTGACACTTGTTTAGCTGGGACTGCTCTGTTCTTTCTAATTCCCAGCCCTGGTGCCCAAATTTATTGCTGAAGCTCAGGCTGAGTCCTATGATGACTATAATACTTTGCTATATGGAGTCCCATGGGGTTTCCTCCATAGATCTCATAAGAACCAAGTAAAAAATAGTGTCTTGTATTTAAATAAAGTGATTTTGACTATTGAATATGTGTATCTAGTAATGATTTGAGTTCTTCTTTCTCTAGTACAATGGTGCAGACACTGAAGTATGTGTATCAACAACATGGAATACGAAGAGGACTGTACCGTGGCTTATCTCTAAATTACATTCGTTGTATTCCTTCCCAGGCCGTGGCTTTTACCACATATGAACTTATGAAACAATTCTTGCACCTCAACTGATTCTTTTCTTTAGAAGACTTTTCTGTAAAACTACACTATCAATCCTCAAATGATATCGATGAGTAAATTACTTGAAGTTTAAAAAAAGCTCTCTGTTACTGTGGACCTGCTGTTGTCTGATATCTTTATTTGCCAAAATGCGTTTGATTTCCTGGAGTTGAACCAGGTGGCAGATCACAATGAACATTAGTTAGCTGTAAACACTTTTTTTGCACTTGATCTTCTAGGCTTCATTTGATTCATGTTAAGGACAGTTGGAAAATTACACCCACATTTTATAGAGATTCCAAGCAGTTAGTTATTGAGCTTTATCACCATTCCAGGACTTATGCTGCCTTTTAAGCTGGTAATTAGGCATCTGTTGTTCTTTAAAAATTAAATGGAATAAACTGATTTGAACATAATGCAATGATTTTGGTATTCAGACACTTGCTAGGTCTGTGGAAACTGAACTCAGCAGACCCACAATTGAAGCCTCTTTTCCTTCTTTTCCCATACAGATTTTCTATATGCAAGAACAATGCCTATGTCTTGAGATTGGTACATAGGAAAGTCTCTTCAGCCAATTCAACCAATACAAGATGTATTTAGCAGTGTTAGAAACCTTGCAATTTGGAAACCAGTTTCCTGGCATACATTCTATTCTAAAAAAATGCTGTATCTACACAAGTAAATGCAGAGACGAATTTCAGAGTGGCAAGTGCTAGAAAAGATGTCCCTAAGGCAGGTGGGAGGGGCCTGATCTTCCAAGGCTTTTCTGTAGCTTTTCTGTGGAGCTGAATGTTCTTGGTTTGTTGAAGGCCGAGTATGTCACTGTACTTTGCAGGAGTAGCTGGTGTAAACGGATTTTTTCCCTGCCTACAGCCAGGGTGACAAACAGGATTGACTTGCTTGGCCATATGGACCATATCCAACACAAAGGACAATTAAGATTGTACTGGAGCCTGTAGGTGTGTGTGTGCTGTTTCTGAAGTATGGTATGCAATAGACTATGACATCTTTTCCTCCTCTTACAATTCCTTTTGCAGAAGGAATTATTTTATACATGATCTGCGTTGGTACTCTTGATTTTATTCACTTGATTCAGGAAACTGTAAAGCATTTACTTTCTGTAAGTTATTTATTTATTGTAAATATTTTAGCAGTGTCTTTTAAGAATTGGCAATGGCTACATTAGGTGGTGGATGGTAAGATTGTTAAATTTATCAAAATTAAGCAAGTCAAAACTGGAATTTGAGATACATATTCAGTAACAACTTTTGTTGCTCAGTTTTTTTCTTCCAGTTTCTTAAAAGTATGTATTTCTTTGATATTTACACTGTAGCTATGGACAGAGAAGGAGATGTATCTGAATTTATTTTATTAAAATTTTTGAACTAATGTCTTTGTGTGATTTGTATGTGTTGTAGCCAGAGGGAATGCATGCTTCTGGAATTATCTGTATGTTTGCTCTTGCAGATAAATATGCATAACATTGTCATTCTTAATTAAGAGACAACAAATAAGATTTTTCATCTGATCATTAGTTTTACCTAAAGGAAAACTAACCAATATCACAGTAAATTTTTACCTTTTAAAGTTCTTGCAGTAAGGGTAAATCCACTGTACTGGAAAAAACAAGTGCCTTTTATTCTGTATGGTTTTACTCTGTGAGCAAATAAGCATCTTCTTGGATGCCCATTCTTTGTCATGTTAATACCGTTAAGGATGAACAGTTTTACATCTTAATTTCACTAAAAGGGATATACTTGAGGAGTGTGTGGTAAGTTAAGCAGTTCTTAGGCGGAATAAAGCAGAATCCAACATATTCGCAGTCGAGAGGAAAAGAACAAAAAAAGTGTCCCCTAATTGAGTTGGATATTGAATGTGAAAAACAGACCTAATGGATGGAACTGTGCTGCATTTTTGGGATTAGTTTTTCAAAATAAAATTTAAAAGTGTCTGAATAAATTAAAATTTGAAATTATTTTAATTAAATTACATTTGAAAGTTGCAATGTTAATTCCTGAACTTACGCAGTTAAACTTGGAAAGTGCTGATGTATCTTAAAGTTGTAAGCATTTTTCTCAACCACTGATCTCAGCAAGAATTAAAAGAGCCATAGTCTGAACACTTCTATGCAACTTTTGGTGCCATAGTAACATAGTATTTTTTTCTGGATTTCACAGACTCTTGGTAGATATTCTCCAGACAGCTTGAATTTTAGATAACTTCAAAAAGATACTTAAAGCGTATTTTGTGCTTTACGAACATATTCTAAGATATTGCTTTTCTAGTGTATGAGAGACTACAGAACACACGATTAGCAAGTGTACAAAGCATTTATGTATTCTCTTAATACCACACCAAATTATGTGAATAGTACTGACACAACTATTAAATTATAAGTATGCTTATCTTAGAGGTTCTGCAATGGAAAGCAGTATTAATATAGCTTACTGCATATATTTCAGGACTATCCTAAATAAAACTGAAGGAGGGTGAAATTAAGAAGGTTCTCACCTTTTAAAATTCCTGTGTTTGAATTTGATCCTTCTGTTGGGGTGTCCAACCATGGGCCAAAACTATTGTTTCTACAGCAGAGGCTCATGCTGTTTCCCAGTGTTTGTCTACATTACAGATACAAAACCAAACTCTTAATACATCATTTCCTGATAGTGGGCTGGTAATACTGATATACATCAGTGATACTGATGTATTAAGAATAGATTTAATACCTGTGCCGCTCAATCTTTGCTAGAAGTGATGGTCTCATTTCCAGAATGCTTTGCTCAAGTAGTGCTTTTATGGCCAAAAGAGAAGCAAAGAAAGGAAACCTACATATCTGAAACTTCAGTATCATTTTAGAAAGCCTCCGCTGAGTAGCACCAAACGTAACAACACGTCTTTATGAGGGAAAAAGTTTGACTATCGGGCTGAGATTGGCCTGTAAGTGAATTGGGAGCAGAAGGCATGTCGAAAATTACCTCATACCATCGGACCCGTGACAGAAGCAGGGCCGGGAACGGGACAGCCCTTGACAAAATTGAAATAAACGCCGGGCACTGCCGAGAACGATGCGGTTGTCCCTCACAGCCCTCCATAGCTCTCACAGCCCTCATAAACACTCACAGCCTCCCACAGCCGCTCACAGCCCCAGAGCCCTCATAAGCGCTCACAGCCCCCCATAGCTCTCGTAGTCTCTCACCGTCTCCCACAGCCCCCCATAGCTCTCGTAGTCTCTCACCGTCTCCCACAGCCCCCCATAGCTCTCGTAGTCTCTCACCGTCTCCCACAGCCCCCCATAGCTCTCGTAGTCTCTCACCGTCTC
>JAYRBT010000178.1:1296028-1307448 GCA_036023395.1 Myiotriccus ornatus | reverse complement strand
TCGCGCCCCCTCACGGCTCAGGCCCCGCCCTTCTCCCCCCGTCCCGTCCCGGTGGCGCGAGGAGTCGCGCGCGCCCGCCCGCGCGCGCGGCAACCGCCCTCCCGCCGCCTCCCATTGGCCCGCGCTGCGCGCGCTGGGCGGGGCCCGCGGCGCCGCCGTGAGGGCCTGAGGGGCGGCGTGAGGGGCCGGAGGGGCCGTGTGGGGGAGCGGCGGGGCCGGGGCGCGCTGTGCGGGGCCGTGTGGGCCGCGGGACGGGGCGAGCCGAGCCGAGCCGAGCCGAGCGCCGCACGGGACCTGCCCATGGCCGAGAGGTAGCAGCCGAGCGCCGGGAAGAGCAGCTGGGCGGAGACGGCCCGTAGCGCGGGGAGTTCGAACTTTAGAAGCGCTCCCGACTCCGAGCGCGGGAAGGCGGGATGGGGGGAGTCCCGAGGGCCATCGAGGCCGAGCTGAGGAGGCAGCGGCTTTCCCCGGGCATAGAGGAGAGGTGGGGAGCGCTCGGGACCGCCGGGGGTAAGCGGCGAGGGGAGCCCGGCGCTGCCGAGCGGCTGAGGGGTGTTTGCGGCGGGCAGGGCGGGCGGCGGGGCCCCTGGAGCTCCGGCAGGCACCGCTCGGTGTCAGGAGAGCGGCCCTGCTGCTCTGTTTCAGGCTTTGGCAGTTGGATAACTGAGCCTTGAATATCAGTTTTCTAATCAGGTTAATGGGTAAAAAAGATTACTGCTCCGTGTTTGAGGTAGTTGGGTAGTTGGTAGTTGCGTTCGTGTATGCAGGGGGATAGAAGCTTTCTCAAAGCACAGGGTTTGCAGTGCAGTTATAAATAACTTTCAAGTGAATATGGATACGTGGAGACCAAAATGAAGCACTTGCGATAAATAGCCACTTAATTAGTATTTATGTCTCCTTCCTTACGTCTTCTATGTCCAAATGCTTGTTTTTCATCCCTGTCATCCAAAAAGAACGTGAAAACATCACCAGAGAGGTTTCCTATGCTTTACCTGTGTAGAACTGCAAAACCAGACTAAATATGTGTAAAAACTGAAGGGGATTAAAGTTGGGCTTATATTTGAAGCTTTTCCTTCCTTTGTATATAGGCTGGCTGTTTTCAGGTATTCTGTCTTTGTAATGAGCCGTTCTTCAGTTTTCAGAAGAAAGTGGCTGACTGCCCTGACACGATACTGAGGAAGGGGCTGAACAACAGATACCGTGTGCTGGAAGTCAACCTGATACAGAGCAATGGAAGTGACCCTGAGAAACACTTGAGAATTACAGCATCTCACTCACTGGAAGATACAGAGCTGTGCATTCTTAGGAATGGCTGGTAATTCACTATGTAGATGTCTGAAAAGAGAATGAAATACGGGATTATTGAGTAAATTTTCTTTGTGTTGCCTTTGAGAGGAGTTTTACTGCTTTAGAAATCATACAAAATCCTGAAACAACCTTTATTTAATGTAACATTGCCAGTATGTCAGCGTAATGGATATTCATCTCGAGAGAACTGATGTTGGGTAACTCCTGTTGAGTGGGTATTGCTACCTTACAGTTTTAATTTGCCTTTGTACTGACAAAGAGCAAGGCATTACACTCTAGGCAGGCTATTTTGTTTAACTGTTTTGCATCAATTAGAAATGCCCTTCCAAATTATGTACCTCATTGTACATATAAATGTACAAAGTCATGTCTGTAAAACATGAGGGCTTTTTGCAGCTTGTTAAAATCATCTTAGCTTGAGCCCCACAAATTGCAAAAGTTGTTTTCATGTAAGGATAGGATTCTAATTTAGAACTAATTGTGTATTACAGGAGAAAAGACTGGATAGTATTTTGAAACATGTAAGGGTGCATGTGCTATTTGGCACTGCTTTTCATTTTCTGTCCAACACTGAAAGGTGGGAAAAAAGTATAGGACATTATGTCTCGAAGGGAAAAAATATCTAAGACCTTGAACCCTGAAATTTCCAAATCATTGCAAATATTTTTTGATTTTGCTGAGTTTCTGGAACAAATAGAATTGTTAAGGAAGAAGGTAGAACTCATATAGCGCAAAAGCAGTAAAACATAACGATATTGAAAAGGTTCAGCACATCAGTCTGGAATGACTTGAAGTCAACAGGATTTCCCTACATGCAGGCTGTCCTGATGCATGATCCAGTACTTGAAATAATTGGTTTTGTCAGTAAAAATGCCTTTATTCAGTTTCAGGATTTATTTAAGTCAACTTCTTAAAGGAATCCCAGTAACCTCCCGTTTCAAAGAGCTGACTGTGCTGTGTTAATGTGGAGTTACCGATACGCTGTGTCCGTATTGCCGGTGACCGTTCAACGTATTCCATTGCAGGGAGTCTGTGCCGGTTGTTCCCGGGGACATCGTTCATTTGGAAGGGGGGTGTCTCTCCGGCACGTGGGTCATCAGTGACCAGTGTGGGTACCTGGTTCTGTACCCAGACCTGCTGCTCTCTGGCACGACGGTATCAAACAGCATCCGCTGTGTGAGAAGGGCGGTGCTGAGCGAGCGGTTCAGGGTAAGAGTGAATTCCACACTGCCAGGCCTGTTAATGACTTACTGCTCTGTATTCAATCTGGCTCTGATGCTGTACTACAAAATGTCCTTATTAGCTATTCATAATGTTTTCAACAAATAATAATTCAGGATGGAAACTGTCTCTGGTTGAAATTCTTAGTGTTTCTTGAGACTTGCAGCTGAAATAATCCGGTATCTTTTATACAGTTACTGGTCTAAAGAAGTGGTCTTTCCACTTGAAATTCTGATGACTTCTTTGGTAATCTCTTGCCACATTTTGTGTGGGTATGAATCCTTTGTGTCTTTCATATGAAATCATAACCACACTTGCCAGGAGCCTCTGAAAAATAAGAATGTGAATCTAGCTGCTGGACCTTTGAAAGAGGAGAGGATTCTTGTGGTAGCATCCTGGCTGATATGTGGATGGCAGAAGCAACAGCTGGCAATCTCAGCTGATGAAAACTTCCAGACAGGATAGGAATATGAATCCAAATGAGTAAGGGAATTGTAATGGAGTGGTAAGCAGCCTGACTGGGAGCCTGAAGGACTGAAACAAGAAAATTAAGTACAGGAGATCAAGATTGGAAAATGGTGTCAGCCCCTTAGGAGGGAGGAATGATGGGAATAGAATAATTGTTTGGGACAATACCCTGACAACCCCTGACAGTGGGATAACACCATCCACATCGTGAGTGCAATCCACAAGTGACTGGTCTGTAGGAGATACTGTAATATCACAGTGATTAGACTTCCAGTCATTGGTGGTGACTCATGCAGAGGTCGTTTTGCTACCACTTTCAGTTCTTGTGGCTCTACAGAGCCCAGCCCTGCTGATGGGTTTCTGAGCCATTTTGGAGGTACTTGGAATGATTCTCCTGTGAGTTGGTAACACACAGGAAACTGCCTCATGCAAAAAATATGTGTAAGATTGTAAATGTATGTATTTGCATTAGGAAATACTGCTGTTAATACTGCCCACAGCCAAAACTTTCTCAAAATTCACTTTAATCTGTGCTTTTGTTTCTCACCTGTCAATCACATAGGGATTGTATCCTAACATTATCAGGGTTGGGATAAACATGAGAGTTAAAGCAATAGGAGACACTCATTTCAGTTTGGCTGCTTCCACAGGTGGGTTTGACTGGACAGTAATTAGTGAGGTGAAAGCTGCCATGATCTTGCAATTAAATAAGTGCAGCCCATGATGTGCAGCAAATACACCCAGATATTTTATAGCAAAGTTGGTATGAGGTAGCACAGATCTCCATGTGTTGTAACATCTGTTGCAGGGCTCCGAGTCCGGCTCGCGCCAAATGCTCGTTGGTACAATCCTTCATGACATCTTCCAGCAATCCGTAACAAATAACTTGACACAAGAAAAAGTACAAGAACTAGCAAATAAAATTGTGTATGGACAAAAGTACCTCAAAGAAATGTAAGTAGCATTACAAGTGTCTTTTATGTTTGGAGGACAGGGCAAGACCACTTTAAGTTACACTTTAAAAAATGTAGCACTATTATCTGGAGAGTGTCGTGCCGGATGACTTTGCTTGATGGAAATGGGGTACCTTTTAGTAAGATAATTCCCCATTTAATAATGTAATTTTGTTTGCCTTCCCTGCTGAGCTACTTCTGTGGATCCAAACTGTTCTTCTGCAGTAACTATGTGTATGTGGGGGTTTATTCCTTCAGGACAAGCAGGTTGAAGTGTTTGTGCCTGTAACATTAGATTTGCAGGCATCTTCCAAAGCTGATTTAAATGTGACAAACATAAGTAATTATTATCCTTAGGAGATGAACTAGAAACTTGTGACTGACCAAGCACTGAATGTCTGATGTTTTCATATTCTTTGTCAGGTTACTTAAAGGCTCAGTTGCTAGAAGACGTTTAACTTATTTTCTCAGCAAAGCTGATAGAAATGCTAGCTAAATAAATAGCCTTAAAATTTCCATCAGGAAATGGTAAGATGAATGGCTGTCTGTTTTAACATTTTACTGCAGACTTCATTAAAATCTAATTCTACTCATGTAAAAAAATAAAATCATTATATTTAGCCTGTTACAGATTGCATGTTGGCCAGTGTCGGTATCTGTTAGCCCCAGATGAGCTGGAAGTTAAAACTGTAGAAGCAAAATTTGTTACTCTAGCTCTGTTATGAAGGTAATATTTTGAATTCTGACTTCTAAGGTCACTTAAAGGCCTTTGTCACCCTGGACCTCCATGGAACTGTTAATTTGCAATTCCTTTTTGCATATGCAGGCCACTGTTGGGATTGGAAAATTAAATGCTTAAGTCTGCTGACTGTGGTCATTTGCACTTGTATGAACCTTTTTGTGCAAAACCCAGTTGTATTTCTCTGTTGCTGTAGAATAATGACGTAATTTCCAGTGAATACCAGCTTGCCTAAGATGTCATTGTCTACAATTTATAGATGCTTATTAAAACATTAAAAAATGACAGTTACTGCCATTAATCTTGTGGATACTCAAGGCAAAATCTCCCTACTATCAGCAGCAAATCTAACATTCCTTTCTCCTTAATGTGTGTGTGTTTATTTTTCAGGTATCACTTAAATCTGAAACAAGCAGAAATAATGCAGGAGGTGGAAGAATATTTGCCATCATTTTTTAAATGGGCAGAAGACTTCATGCACAATCCAATGAACCAAAATAAAATGCAACTGAAACTGTAAGAAGCCAGGAGTTAAAAATTAAAGCCATTCTATGTTGTTACCTTCTTTAGTTCACTTTTAGTTTTCGGAACAATGCTTTTACTGCACATCTGTTCAGTGATTTGTAGCTAATTCATGACCTCACTGCCAGTGTAGCTGATCTGGAGCTTCATGTTTGGCTCCATAGTGAGTACTGGGCAAGACATGAGGCCTGAGGGTGAACTGACATAAAAATCTTATTGGTCTTAAAATCCTTGTGAACAGTGTGGCACAAAGTAGAGATCTTAGAAAGGCAAGCATATTGGAGCTGCTGGCTAAGCTAGCATTTACTGTGGATATGTGCAACACTACAAATCAGAATGTAATCAAATGGAATTTTTGAGTAATTCAACAGTTATTCAGTGAAATGGTGATTTAACTCAACTGCTGCTGAGCTCTTCTTGTCTATGGCTTCTTGCTGTTAATTGTAATAACCACAGGGTGTTAAAGTTTCAGTGGAATGGCAGGTCTGGGTAAAATGTGCATGCTGCTGTCCAGAGTATAGCATTAATTTTTTTTGGTTTAGAGGATGGTTGTTGAGAAAAGACCAAAGACAATTACAGATGGTTTAAGAGTCTTATTTTAACTTTGAAATTCAGGTGAATAGCAAAACTACAGTTAATTTCTGGTATGATACTTCCTCTGTTAATGGGAAAAGAGTTTGAGTGAGACTCGATGCATTTTATTTCTGAAGTCAGTTCCTACAGAGAATCTGTAATGCAAAAATTACATATTTAATTGCAAGACATTTTAATGAATATTAAGAATTAAGGGAAATTGTTAACTTCTGGCTTAATTTTTCTTCCTAGGTCGAATGGTGAAAAATCAGAAGTTGTATCTTCTAAGATAGAGATTGTGGATATCTTGGACATCGAAGAGAACATCTGGTCTCCCAGGTTTGGGTTGAAGGGAAAGATTGATGTTACAGCCAGGGTGAAAATCCATTGCCAGTCTGGAGTAGAGTCTCGGATAATGCCACTGGAGCTCAAGTCTGGCAAGGAATCGAACTCCATAGAGCACAGAAGTCAGGTACAAACACCAGTGTCCAGTGTCACTGTCAGAGACTGTGGATATTTTCTTGTTTGATTAGATGACCTGTTTTGTCTTATGAATGTGACCACTGTGGTATAATCTAAATTCAGGGGTGGCTGATCCTGGCATGCCCAAAGCTGCTGGTGTAAAATGGAAGTGAACTGAGGAGTAAGAAGTACATACATTTACCACTTTCAAACACACTCATGGTTTTTATCCTGAAATATGTGTTCTTTAGTCTCTTCTTGCTACATTCAAATATTAGGCTGAGACAAACTGCTTCAGAAATTAGTGTTATACATATTTCCAGATAGCTGGCCTTGATCTAGAGGCAGTAGTCTTGCTATAAGCTTCTGAAGATCCCTTTTAATTTCAATCCCTGTCCAGGTTCTTACTACTTATGGCTTCTAAAATAATTGTGACAGTAATGGCTTTTTAGCCAAATAAATTATGGAAGAGCTGAATACAGTTTAGAATGTATTTTGGTTTTAATACTGTGCTGGTTTTGCCTGGGGTAGAGATAAATTCCTTCACAGGAGATAGTATGGGCTGTGTTTTGGATTTGTGCTGAACACAGGTTGATAATGGAGATGTTTTTGTTATTGCTGAGCAGAGCACACACAGAGCCACGGCCTTTCCTGCTTCCTGTCCTGCCACACTGGGGAGGAGACTGGGGTTGATGGGAGGTGTTGGGGGGACACAGCTGGGACAGGGGATCCCAGGGGGACATTCCAGACTGTGGAGCTGATCACCATGCTCAGTGTATGGCGTGGGGGACAGAAGAAGGAGGCTGAGGGGACGCGTTTGGAGTTATGGTGTTTGTCTTCCCAAGTCACCATTACATGGGATGGGGCCCTACTCTCCTGGAGGTGGCTGAACACCTGCTGCCCATGGGAAGGGGGAATGAATTCCTTGTTCTGCTGTGCTGCTGTCCATGGCTTTTGCTTTCCCTGTTAAACTGTCTTTACCTCCTGAGTTTTCCAGCTTTCCCTCCCCGATTCCCTTCCCGGTCCCGCTGGTGGGGCGGTGGCTGAGCAGCTGTGTGGTTCGTGGCTGCCGGTTGGGGTTAAACCACGACAAACCTACTGCAGGAAGTTTCTATCAAATGTTCGCAGGTTATTCTGTACACACTGCTGAATTTAGAGCGGAGAGCAGATCCTGAAGCTGGATTTCTTCTTTATCTCAAAACCGGTACAATGTATCCTGTTTCTGGAGCTCGCATGGACAGAAGAGGTAAAGTTGTTCCCCTGCCCTGGAAACCGTAATTATCTATTGCTGAAACCTTTCATGTTACCTGTAAGGTTTCCTCTTACCAAAATAGCTGTACTTAGGGGTGCATCATGTGTTATAACATCACTACTTCCAACAAGCTTATGTTAAAAACTCCGTTCTTTTATTTAATATAGCACAGGGACTTTGTTATGTGAATAATCACTTCTTAGCTGAATAAAAAGTTGATAGCTAATTACTTTTCGTTAGAAGTTGTTGCAAACAAAAACATCAGCTTAGCTGGTTCTTTTTTGACAGAATTAATGAAGCTGAGAAACCACGTGGCCTTCTACTTAACACACAGCACCTACAAATCTGCTGTGGGAAGGCAGCATTCGCAGCTTGCTGCTTTGCCTCCTGTGATTGATGACAGTCAAGCCTGTAAATATTGCTCCCAAATGCACAATTGCTTCCTATACAGCAGGTAAAAAAAAAATAATCTGACTAAAGTTTCTGAATAAGTTTGAATAATCATAGCTTTGGATACAGTGACTTCATTTTTGGGGTTGACAGCTTCTTATTTTTTTATTGAGGACTTTTGCATCCCAAAAGAATCTTTCACAGATTCCCCTGCAACTGTTGTCATGCAGGTTCTGATCTCCCAGAGACTTAATATATTTGCTCAGGTACACTTTCTGCAAGAGAAAATCCGAGATAAGTCTCAACAAGATACTTGCTGACAATAACAGATCTGTTATATTTAAGTTAATAATATTTAAGATTTTAAAAAGCTATATTCTTGCAACTTCTTGTAAAAGGAGGTCTTTTGGGCCTGGATTCTGGCTGGACAACAACTCTCTCACTTTGAGTCTGTAAAAAATTGTTTCCCTGTAGGGTATCACACAAGTAATGATGCACTGATGTTACTCTGCTAAAGTGTTATTGCATCTCCTGTTAAAGAGAAGTAATGAGCAGGTATTTGATAAATTTTCACATAAAGGTTTAGTCTTTATGTTGCACAAAACCAGAACCATCTCATATACTGAAGAGATCAAATGAGATATATTAGAACAGGAGAGCCTTTGGGGTGATCTTGTGTTAACAGAACACCTGATTGGTTTTAGAATTGTAGGGGTACAAGTGTATGTGGAGGGAACCAGCTTAGTGAGCAGCCATGATATGTCTCTGTAAAGCAGTTGTTGTGCAGTGTTACTTCTAATACTCAGTTGTTACAGCACCAAGGTTGTTTCCAGCTAGGTGGCTATTCACTGGTGAACTAACTTTTTGCTCTTGGTTGTATTTTGTATGTGTGATTAGGTAGAATGTCTGGTGTTTAGTTTTGAGATAAATTGATCTGTGTATTAAGTATTAAATCCCTTTTGCTTAGCTAAATGTCAATGAAGTATTCATCTGTTACAGTAAGAAGAGTAAAAATTCAACTATGTAAATGTATGCAGTGCTATTTTTGAAATGCCTTTAATTGGTCTTTGATTAACTTATTGTCCTTGATAATTCAAAATCATAGAGATGATGTAAAGTTACTAGTAGAAGATTACTGCCATGAACAAAGGATACAGATTCAACTTAACTTCAGTGATGATAGATTAATCTGTCTGGTATGTTACAGTATATAGATTGTCATTATGTACATATGGACTTGCAAGCAAATAGGTGCAGGTTGACTCTTCCCTGTGGTTGTTTGTGTTCCTAGAGCTGTAGAGCAGCAGATGGCCAGTGTGTCCTTTCCTCCTGCTCTGGTACCCATTATTGACAGAGAGACCCAGCACCTGAAACCCTCCCACTTGGAGTATTTCAGCCTCTGGTACCTGATGTTAACCCTGGAGCTGCAAAGTGGGGAGGGTAAAAAGGGATATAAAAATATATGGATGATACCTTCTTTGGAAAGGTGAGGTGTGGTTTCTAACCTGATGCAAAGGATGCTTTCTTCAATAACTGAACATGAGACATTGTCCACTGGTGTTTTCACTGCCAGCAAAGCTAGATGTGTTCTAGTGCTCTTAGAAATACTCAAATATGCTACTTGCATAGGTGGATTTTTTGAGGTGTGACCTAATGGAGGCATTAATGAAGTCACTGGTTTTGTGTTTGCACTATGACATTGGTTTGGTGGTTGTTGTTCAGTCACACTCGGGAAGCAGCAAACTGCAGCCTCAGCCTTGAGAAGCACAAGTGTAATTCTGTTTGTCTCTGTGGACTAAGGCTGGTGCTGACTGAGCCCTTTTCATGGTGCTGTTTCTGAAGGTTTAGTTGGCACAATGATTTGTCAAGTGACTTATTAATCTTCCCAGTTCTGATTGTATTTGGGTTGTTATTTGCAGCTTTGGGGATTTATTTTTTTTTATGTTTTGGTTTTGGTGAGTGGTTGTGGGTGATATTTTTTTTAACATGTGTGAGGGCTTTTTTTTAATATTTCTCTTTCTGAGAAGTTATTAATATTAAAATATATTTCTTTCTCTCATATCTTCAGAGAGAAGGCTGGAGATTGTGTTGGAAATGTGATCAGAGTGGATGAAGTACAGGAAATTTCTGAGGGACAGTACCTACATTTTTTCCAACGCAGAAATGGTGCCATACCTGGAACAAACCTGTTGGCTGGTGATCGAGTGGTTGTGAGTGGAGAGGAAGAGGGTTTGCTCGGTTTGGCTACTGGCTACGTTAGAGAAGTCAGTGGAACAAAAGTCTCCTGTTTGTTGGGCAGGTAAAAGGACAAAAAGAAAAATATGTGTTTGAAAACACTGTGGTCCTGGCTTCAGGAGGGGCACCTCTAGGTGTCCAAAAACCTGAGACTTGTTCTAACTCTTCTTGCAGGGCTTGGGGTACCCTTCAGAAATTCTCTTCTCTTGATGGAAAATGTCAGTGCTTGGTCAATGGATGTGCCTGTTGATTTAACATGAAAACATGTTTAAACTCCATTTACTCACAACTCCAACATGAGACTATATGGATACAGTAATATCTGTAACTTTCATTATTCGGTCTATCTTGTCTTTAAATTGGGCTCTGAGCATGTTTTACTTAGCTAATAGCTGATCTTATTAGCTAATGTTTCACTCTGGGGTCTCAGGAAGATACCACCGAACACGTAGTAATAAGTCTTTAATCATCAGCATACTGCTGGTAAACAGAATTATTTTATCCTTGTTACTGTCATCCTTCAGGAATTTGTCAAAGCTTCCCAAGAACACCATATTTAGGTTGGATCATGAAGAGGGAGATTTTGGTATGGGAGTCCCTTTTGAAAATCTTTCTAAACTGATGAAAGATTCCCCGGTCAGGTATGAAAAACCAAATAAATTTCACCATTTCAGTCTTTTCAGATCAAGTTTCTTAACTGGTAACTCTTCTTGCAACTCTTGTTTTGCTCTGCTTTTATCCACAGTGAAAGGCTCCGCAACTTGATAATTGACTTCCAGAAACCACGTTTCATTCAGCACTTGAGCTCTGTCCTTCCTCCAGAGGCAAAGGAAACTGTTGCAAATATTTTAAAGGGTACAAAGTGACTTTCCACTCCTCTGCTTAGTAGTCTCTGCAGCCAAAGTGTTTATCATGCTAAGTATAAAGGGGTTTTCCTCCTTTGGGGCCCAGTGGTAGTTTTCTGCTTAAAAATGAAAAGCAAGTTCTTGTCTTGCATGCACAATATATGGAGGTGGTCATTTAGAATATTAGGAAAAAAATCACAAAAGGTCTAGAGATGAAAATGTCTTCGATTCCTTATTTCTAGGATTTTAGTGCAGACCCTTTACTACTTCTCTTGTGTATCATGTTTATTGTCATGTCTTCATGAGAACCTACAGACTTTGCTCAGTTCTTGTCTCTATTAAGGGCTTTAGCAGAGGAGGAAATGACAGTTTAATTTTAGTAATTGTTACAACTGTGATGAAGTGTACTAATTTAATTTTGATTTTTCTCCTCAAAGGTCTAAATAAGCCTC
>JAYRBT010000178.1:1255382-1286101 GCA_036023395.1 Myiotriccus ornatus | reverse complement strand
AAACGGCGCCTTCGGGGCTGAGGAGAGCCCCCAGAGCTCCTTCGGTTTGTGCCGCACCCCCTACGGTACCTGAGCAGCAGTTAGGATTTCACACACCCCGTTAAATGCTTATCTATCTATCTATCTATCTATTTAGGAGGAGGTGGGTGAAGAAAAATAGCTATATGCGGCTAGACCATGCTTTAAAACAGACCTAAAATGCATTTTGCCTCGGAAGAAGCAGGCGAGGGGGCTGATAGTTAAAAGGGCACTAGGTGCAGGAGTCTTGTCTGTGGGCAGGATCAGCTCCAAAAGTCAAAATGAGGTCACCCGAAAAAGGAATTGGTACGATGGCTTTGGGCAATAGAGAGGAGATGCAGCAAGGGAGAGCTATCCACCTGAAGTCTGCAGCAAGCGAGGCGTTTCCTGCGCTAACACTTGTGTTTAGTACTGTCAATAGCAGACCTAATAAAGCAGCAGGAATCTGCCTTACCCCCAAAAGGCTGCTCTTGTTGCAAGTGTCACCTGCCCAAGCCAGGCACCCTGTGCTGATGCTGCCTCGGGCAGGGTCTGTCAGTCCTGGCACTGGGTGGGCAGAGAGGCAGGAGACAAAGCAGGGAGCTGTCCCTGCCAGCTGGTAACGCACAACACTGTCTCTCGTGGTTTCCTGGTGTCTTCTGGGGTTTTCTGTTGAGGTGTGGTGAACTGGAGGACTATAAAAGGAGTTTTTAAGGTTGTCTCAGGTAAGTCATTTTGGTGATTTGGTTTTTTCCTAGGAATAGGTTATATTGTACAGTAATAGAGTAGTTGGGTATTTGGAAGGCATGTAGGAAAACACAATATTAGAAAGTAATTTCCTAAGTTTCTAATATCTAATTCCTAAATACCTAAATTGATGTGGTATGCAGGAAATGAAACAAGTCATTCCCCTGCTGTTGAGGAACTGAGAAAATATCCATCTGTTAGGATGGTTTGGGTTCTTTGTGTTTTCTGATGTGAAAACACATAAGGTCATATGCCAGTGCTGAGATCTGCAGAGGAACAGGCTCACATTTTTTTCTAAGACACAAATCTTTCTAGATATTCTGACATCTGTGTCTCAGTGTCTTGAAAAAGATGATACATGTTTTTGCTTCATTTGTTTGGATTTAATTAAACAGTAAATCATCAACTCTTTTTGCTTCTTTCCAGATTACTTTGATCATGATGAATTAACAGAGGGTTGTTTTGTCTGTGGTTTAATTTGACAAAATAGAGGTTGGCCTGAATGTTTGAACTGCTTCACTACAAATGAAAATAAACTAAGACTTTCCTGAACACTGATTTCAGCAGCAGGAGCTCTAAGAAAAGGAACCTTGTCCATTCTGTCAGACTAAGATGACTACAAAAAGCCACGAGTTTTTAATTGACTAGATTCAATCTCCAAACGTGTTTTTGAAGCGTATACTTCGTAAAGTTTACCAAAAACTTCAATTTAAAGCAAACCCTTTAATTCTTAAGCTTTCCTGTGTAGCAAATACTTTGTAGCTAGATAAGAAACTGAATTTTCAGTATGCAATATGTAACATTTCCTTGTTTAGTGGCTGAGACTGTGCAGCCTAAGAAGGAAGGTTTGTGTCACTGTGAAATTAAAGCTAATTAATTAGTAAGTGATTGTAGATAAGAAGTAGGATGCCTGCTTCTGTAGGTAGAGTATACTCATACATCTCATATACTATAGTATATGAGATGAATATATACATCAGTAGGAATGCTGCTTTGGTGCCATGGAAGGGACACTGATGGCAGTCCTGCAGCAGAGTTTGGGGTGCAGCAGTGGTGCCTGTGTTAATCTGCACTTACTGGCTGGGGCAGCACCTAAACTGACATTTCCAGCCTGGGGTTTTCCTTCACCTCTTCAAACACTGTAAGAACGTTTGTTGGAGTGGGTGCTTTTCTCTAACGTGGTGCTTTGCAGCGCTTACTGAGTCGTTCCCAGGAGTTTACCTGGATTTGGGTACCTTTCCCTCTGAACAGGCGGCCAGGCAGCGTTTCATTACCCTGCCTCTCTCCCAAGACTTGAACCATCACGTTTTTTTCTCTCTTGTCGTAGCTGTAAAGGACCCCACAGCTGTAGAAAGGGCAAACTTATTGAATATGGCTAAACTGAGTATCAAAGGACTCATTGAGTCAGCGCTGAGCTTTGGCCGCACTCTGGATTCCGACTACCCCCCTCTGCAGCAGTTCTTCGTTGTCATGGAGCACTGCCTCAAGCACGGCTTGAAAGGTGTGGTAATGGCTCTACCTCATCCCAAACGGGCCATTTGTCTTCCTTTCTTTCCTGAATTAGATAAAAAAAGCATGTTGTGTTGCATTAAGAATTGAAAAATACGTAAATTGTTAGCTTTTATAACTAATAGCGTCATTAATTCTTCACCACGTGTATTTCCACGTTTCCCAACTTTTTCTTTTCTGCACCGTTTGTTGTAAGTGGTCTGGGGATTACCACAGCTGCATGTGAGTGTTTAGTATCTATTTTTAGCTGGACATCCTTTTAATATTATTTTGTTCTAGCACATCAATTTTATGTTCCCAGCAAAGTAAGTGGGAAGTTGGCTTTGGATACTGGGGAGCTGACCAGTGTGGAAGTTAGGAGTTATCTGGAAGCCTAGACTCAGCAGTTAACCCTTTCTCACAGCAGCTACCAGGAAGAAAGCTACTGCAGTAATTTAAATTAATTCAGTTACTTAATTTTTCTTTTCATAGTAAGAAAATCCTTCCTAAGTTACAATAAAACCATCTGGGGTCCTCTGGAACTTGTGGAGAAACTATATCCAGAAGCTGAGGAAATAGCAGCAAGTGTCAGAGATCTGCCTGGCCTCAAGTAAGTACTGTTGGGAACAACACAGGAAAGTAAAGGACCTGACTGAGAATGTCCAAGTGGCTCCTGATTTCATTTGGCATTACCACTTTGAACAGTGAGCTTTGATGCTGGGGGGGAGCCCAGGGGAGTCATGCTAGCTTTGCTTGTTCTGTACAAACCAGCAGAAAAGCAATGCTTCTGCTTTTCTGTTTTGGTTTTTTTTTTTTTTTTTCTGTTTCTGTTTTTTTTTCCTGCAGAAAAGCTTGATAATTGGCTGCACATGAAATTCCAGAAGGGTTTGGTTACGCTGGGATTGGGATGTGGTAGCATAAGGGTTATAATGTGCTTTAGAACTCATCTAAAGCACTTAGGCATATAAATTGTTATTTGTTCTTGGGTCCTTTGCCAAGCATGTTATTCTGCTGTCCAGATACAGCCTGTGTGGGTTTTTTTGCATTTATGTGCCTGTTGCTTCCAAGTGTGCAGGCACTAGGAGAGGAAGAGCTAAAGGTCCAGGTTTAATTTGTTGGATATTCATGTTTGCCCTTTACATACATTTTCATTTTTTTGCTTTGCCTTCCTAAGAAGGCACTGAATTTGTACATGAGTGTGAGTTAAAGCTACAGCTCAGTCCGTGTTCAGGCCCACAGAACAGGACTGGGAAGGCAGGCTGGCACGGGGAGTTGTGATGGGCATCCCATTACTCTTCTTGCAGTTCCTCTGAAAACTTCATGAACAAACTGCAGAAAGGAGCCTGGACTGTTGCAAGCATTTGACTTCAGCACAAAGCAGGACTTTCAAGATTATCAGGCTCTTGTGCATTCTCCAGTCCTGTTCTTTCCAGGGTCTGCTCCCAAGCTCAGCTGAGTAGATGAAACATTTTCTGTTACCCCAAAGCTGGGAGTCAAAGCCTGGACATCGTGGCTTCCCAATCTGTGACACTCAACTAGCAGTTTAAAATACCCTCCAGAAATACCAATTGCTCTACCAGAATACCGATGTCACAGACGATGAATTAATCACTGTTATTAATAAATCCGTGTCCATGCCCGTTGTTTCAGGACGCCGCTGGGCCGTGCCCGGGCCTGGCTGCGCTTGGCACTGATGCAGAAGAAAATGGCCGATTACCTTCGCTGTCTGATCATTCAGAGGGATCTCCTCAGGTAAACGCTCCGTACATTTTGGCTTTGAACTTCTTTTTACAGGTTTAGTCTCCTAAAAAAAATAATCATGCAGAATAAGGACTAAAACCTCTGGGGTTCATCTGATTTTCAGTTCTATAAGCTGTCCTTATTTTCCAGACTACTTCTGCATGCCTAGTTAGTGCTGGTGTGTCAGGATGTCGTTTTGCTGTTCAGCTGCTGTGGACTTTGCCATTGAAAACACAGTTTGTCATATAGAATCTAAAACTTTATGTAAAAAGTGCTAGGAGGAGAAGGTGCTGTTCTTTAGCGAAGTATTTTTATTTTAAGAACCTTTTTAGCATTTCAGCCCTTTCTGTTTGCCTTTTACCCATTTAATCTCATCCCTGGCTTCTTGAATTTCAAGCATGTGTTCATTGAAGTCCAGACATTTTTTCACACAAGGTAATTTTTTTAACCATTCTTCTTTTGCCTTGCATTGCAGTGCTGCTTAACAACATAGCAAATGTGTACAGAAGAGCCTTTTCTGGTTTGTTTTGTTTTGGTTTATTTTTTCAAGGCAAATTAAAGCTTGCCCCCAGACATCCCAGCCATCCAGCAACTCGTGGCTCAGATTTCTGGAGCCAAAGGTAGTATCTTTGTTTTTAATAGCCTCTGAGACAAACCATGCACTTGGAATTTTTAAATATTTATGAGGTGAAAGTATGGGCAGGCCCAGTTCATCTTGAAGGACATTGTAAGAAGACTGCAGTAAGAGAAACAATTCAGATTCAATAAGTATGTCGCTTATTTTTAATTTATTGGATGTATATATAAGGAATACACCACTAAGATGCAATTTCCTTCTTTTAACAGTGAATTTTATGAGTATCACGCACTGATGATGGAGGAAGAAGGAGCAGTAATCGTTGGGCTGCTGGTTGGGTTAAATGTGATAGATGCCAACCTGTGTGTGAAGGGAGAAGACCTGGATTCTCAAGTAAGTCAACACAGGTAAAGGAATGTTCGTGCAATCCATAGGATGTTGTTGTGGGTTCGTTTGGGGTCAATTTTTCTCACCCCCCCCACACAATTGCTATAAATTGAGAGAAGGTTTATGCAGACAAAAGAGATCTGATTGGGGAGAATAATATTAGGATTTATTACTAGCAAGATAAAAACTAAAGAACTATATCTACAACAATTTTAACTAGGCAAAAGTGCCATGTATTTACAGAAATACCTCTTCTCTCTCGTGCGGCCACCAGCTTTGACCTTGGAGGCCAGGGGGCTGTTGAATTAACCTCATTAGCAGATGGGTCAGATGTTTGGATGGTGGTGATGGTCAGTGCAAGGGTGCAGATTTGTACTTTGTCATCAAAGGGATGCAACAGGAGCAATGCAGGGTTGTTTCCATCCTCAGTGTGTAACTCATCCTTCTCCTCTGGAGGATGTTCCATGATCAGTTTATCCTGCTTGGTTCATTTATTGCTGTTCTGGAACATAATAGGAATGGTACAAGGACCTGGAACAAAAACTCTCTTTGCATAGTGTCATAAAAAACCTTGTGAGAGTTGGGACTACTTTCAATCTTCAAAACAAGACTTGGAATTATTCCGGCTTTGCAACGGGCTTTGACTTTGATGTTTTCCAAGAAAATCTTAACACATTCTCTTTAAAGGAAGATGCACAAGTCTTTATAAATAAAGGTAGACTGTGTTCAGTGCTGAGTATTTTTTTCAGCTTCTTTGTGGAAAGAATCCTAATAGTTTAAGTGATTGTTACTGTATTGCAGCGTATATTTGATGAAAAATAATTCCTCTGGGAAAGAAAAGTTATGGCTAATTTGGTATGTGTGCTGTTGGATCAAAGGGTTAACTTGTCCTTGATCGTTTATTCTGGTTACCATCTAATATCAGTTTTAGACACCCACCTTGTGTAAAAGGAGATCTAACACTAGAAGGCCTGTAATTATAAAAAACTTACCAACTTGCTCTTGGTGTTGACGATTAAATGCCTGTAGTGTAAATCCCCAAACCTGCTGCCAGCTGCACCTCTGTTGTTATCTGGGTCACTTGGTGGCCTGGCTGTGTGAGGGGGGGGTAAAGCTCGGTTCAAAAAGGTAGAAGTGGCTGTGTTTTTGTGGAGACAGTGCTTGGCTTTAATAAGCAAAATACATTTTTAAAAAGCTTTTTGGAGAAGAGACTTTTTAGCAAAGACATGGAAAGAAGAAGTAGAAGACCACTTTTGTTAGACATTCATGAATAGAGCTGGAAGCAGAACTCACGGCAATGCTAAATACGTAGTATATATGATTAAATTACAATTGAATAGGAAATTAATTAGATTCAGATTTAGTAAAGTTTAAAAAAATGAATGGGATTGAGTGTCCCACTTGGGAATCAGCAAGTGTGGAGAGGTGGTATTATTTTGACAAGGAATAATGTAAAGCAAAACATGGGATGGCATCAGTTTGGGAGGTGTGCTGTGACAGGGAATCATCTGAAACACTCTGTAATCAGCCAGGGGGAGGGCTGTGGAGTGCCTGGTAATTCCCTAAATGAAAGTTTCCTCCAAGCTTGTGTCTAGGCTCAGTCAGAGGAAGAAGTCATCTTTTCTTTGGAATTTGGTACATGGCACATTGTTAATTTTATTCAAGTGTAACATGATTCTTAGTAAGTGTGGAATCCACACTATAATTCTTAGTAAGTAAGAATTGAAAAAAAAAATTGTTTAAAATGGTATAGTTCAGGTTTTTAGCTGAGACTGGTCCAATCTCAAGGCTGTAAACACCAACAACAGTTATTTGCATGGTATGAAACTGTCCATTTGCTTTCCTCTAGGTTGGGGTGATTGATTTCTCAGTGTATTTGAAGAGTGATGATGACATTGGGGGTAAAGAAAGGTATGTCCTCACCAAATAGCTCTGACTTTGCATATTAACAAACGGTTTCTTGACTGGGGCCCTGTCCTTTGTGGAAATAAGTCAGGCTCCCTAGAGATGAAATCTTCTGATTTCACTGTCTTGAGCAAAATGGCATCCTAAATTGTTTTGCAGGAGTGGTTAGCTGGAAGAGCATCTGCAGTCTGGAGCATCTCCTACTGCCTTTCCCTGCTGGACAGGTGGGGGATTGCAGGGTGGCAGGGAAAAGGGACCTGCAGACCTCTAAGCCCTCAGCTTGGGGGTTAGTCATTTGTTTCAAAGAACCAGAGTTAATGGCAGAGTAAATGAACATCCTTTTTCTTTGCAGATGTGTGTGCTCTTAGGTTTGGTGGAGAGGAATTGTTTGCAGTTAAAGCCCTGGATTTCTTTGTCTCTCACTGATGTCACAGTGTGGGTTACTGAGTTATGACTATGAGATGAAGGTGCTTCCTCTCTTTTTAAAAACACAGTTAAGAGGGACATTTGCACATGGTAGATATGCATATTTTCAGTTCCATACATCATCTTGTTAAAGCCAGTTTCATTTTGTGCTTGCTTTAGAGACGTACAGATTGCTGCAATACTGGACCAAAAGAATTATGTGGAAGAACTAAACAGGCAGCTGAAGTAAGTACAACTTAGAAATGTGTGTGTCAGGGCAGGCTTACAGGGAAATTTGAAATGTAAATCATATTTTTAATTTTTTAATGCTGGTAGTCTTGATCATTAGTTACTATAAGGTTACTGTTGGAATAGAGAGAGAGTCTGGTTTGAAATGGTGGTTTGTTTTCCTGTGTGCAAAGTGCAGCCTAAAAAACATGTGCTTCCAGCAGAAACAGGGTTATGGAAAAGACCTGGCTGTAGTTTGATACTGTAAAAACCAAGAGTAATAAAAGGGAATAAAATTCTGATGAGATTCCTAAATGAAGTCAAGAAGCATCAAGAAAGAGAGAGCCTCAGGGCAAATCTCAAAAAAAAAAAATCAATGATTTTATAGAAGAAATGTGTTTTAGAGGAAGAGAACCTGGAGAATGGTTTGGTTTTATGGGGAAAATAACATGGAGATTGTAAACTCTTTGTAAACATGGAGATTGTCCCTGAAGGGAACTCATTTATCTTTTGGATGCTTTTGGATGTAGTTGTGAGGATAAAGGAAAGGGAGAATAAGTGTGAAGTCACAGCTCGCCAGGAGTTTGAGTGACAGAGATGACATTGGGAATTGTAAAGAAGTGTAAAAATATTCACCAAAGGAGAGTAATCTTCTCATATTTAGGAAAATCTCAGATAACGGGAGCAGACCTTTTAGCTCTTAACCATTAATCCCTGGGCCTTGCACGAAAGTTTTTGTGCTTGGTTGGCTGAGTTTTGCTGTAATTTTGAATACCATTTTTTCTTTCCCCCCTCAGTAGCACAGTCAGCAGCCTCCATGCAAGGGTTGATTCACTGGAGAAATCCAACACTAAGCTGATCGAAGAGGTATTGTTTTCTTTTGGGGATGTGCAACGTATTATTTACTCTCAAAGGCTGTTTTGCTAAATATAGTGCCTTATTCTGCCTGAGTTCTGTATAATGGGTTCAGACACCTTTGTGTTGGCCTAAAGAAAAGGTGCAGCAGCTGCAGGGATTTGAAGCCAGCTTGCCTAGGGAGGCTGTAGCATCAGTACATTAATTCTGTATGACATTGCAATTTCCAACTTTTGGACAAAAGGAGAAGAGAATCCTTTCCTAATGCCAGCTGTCAGCCTGATTTTGTGCAGATGACTAGTCCAGAATGGATGGCACCAGTTGCTACAAAGAGACAGAAAGTAGTTCACCGAGCAATTTCTGTTACTCAGCTTTAGCCAAAGGATTGTTTCTTACTTGTTTGCTGGGTGCTAACATAGAGCTTTTAGACTGGTCTAGTTTTGGTTTTATATTTATATCCTGTATTTCTCCTTATCTTTGATGCTTTACTAGATTCCAATGTTTTTAGCTTTGTAAGAGAGAACATCTTTTTTTTTTTTTTAAGTCCGAGCTGCTTGAGAAATAGTTAATGAAGTGGCAAATTGAAAACTCGAAATGCAGCTGTGGAAGGGACGCTGGGTATAATGTATCCACCCAGACGGAAGACATTGTTTCTGAGTGTCAATTCTCAGAGTGTTCTGGTTCTTTTACAACCCAGTTCTCACCTGTTTTGATCATTATAATGCTGACATTAAGGTATATTCTGTAGGGCCCAGTTTTAAAGTGCCATCCTGTGTAAATATGTTTGCTTTTCATCTGGGGGAGGTTTTCCTATGTGAATCGCTCCATTTGATACATTAAGATGTCTAAAAAAAGAGAGTAAAACTGGATGAACTTGGAGTCAAATGGAAGCAAAAAATTGAGGATGAGGGAAGGGAACTGAGGGTCATAATGAAGCAAGGAAAAGCAAGCATGTTCTTTGTCAGCAAGGGAATAATGAAGTATCTTGAATACTCATCCTGGTGTGTAATGGAAGTGACTCAACACTGAAACCAGGGCCTTTGTTTTCTACAAAACAATCAATCCTCTGTTTGGTAGGTGAGAATAGAGCAGAGGATGTCTTGGCCTTGCATCTATCAGAACATTTTTGCCTCTATTTTTACCCACAGTAGTGGTCACACTGCTTTGCTTTTGTTTGTTTGTTTTTTCATTTCAGTTGGCGATAGCTAAAAACAATATAATTAAACTCCAGGAAGAAAACCATCAACTAAGGAGTGAAAATACTCTGATTTTAATGAAAACACAGCATCATCTAGAGGTATGTTGGTCTCACCACATTTAACGTCGTTGCGTTGTGTTTGTACATCTCAGCCTGAAGGAAGCTGCGACTTCTCCAAATCTGAAATAGCTTTCACCAGGGAAAGGACCTATTAGGAGGCAATACCGTCTGAAACTCCTGTCAAAATAGGATGTGTTTTAGTTGCAGACTGTCTGTTTTGGCCTGTCTCGTTGTGTTCGGAGTTGTCATGTGTAAAAGTGCTGAACTTGCCTTTCCAGCTGCGATTTGCAGCTCCTTCTGTAACTCCTCGTACGTGTTTCCCAGGATGAGGGGTAAAAGCCCAAGTTAAGCAGGTGTTTGGATTGCTCAGCACTGAAACAGTTGTGTGTTGAACTGACACTGAAGGAGGACATTGCTGCAGTACAGATGTTCCTTTTGCTGCCTTTACTCAGTTCTCATTATAAAACTGATAGTCCTGGGGCAGAAACAGCTCTCTCCGTGTTCGTGCTGATCTTGGACAATTATTTGTCAGCTTGATTTTGTTTCCCCTAAATCTGTGCTATTAATTGCAGTACTTGTGATGGAGAAAGACTCTCTGCATCTTTCTAGGCAACTAAAGTGGATGTTGAAGCAGAACTTCAGACCTACAAACACTCCAGGCAGGGTTTGGACGAGATGTACAGTGAAGCTCGCAGGCAGCTTCGGGAGGAGTCCCAGCTTCGACAGGTGAGTGTTGCTGCCTGTCATAAAAAGGGGTTTTCAACAATCAGCATATCAATATTACTATAATAATGTTGCTGAAGAATAGTAGAGAAAGAATATTTTTCTTTGAGAAATTTTAGGTTGTTAGCAATACTTTATGCTCTGTATCTGTGCTAAATCATTCACGTGAAAATATAAATACTTTAGTTCTGGGTTTGTAATTAATACTGAGGTAACTCTGTGCAGCACTGACAGGGTAAGTTTTTATCATGTGAATTGTTTTCTCCTGAACTTAAAACCCCCCACTGGTCACTCAGTATATGAGTGTAACATTTATGTGTGGATAATGTGCAAAATGGAAGAGGGGCAGAATTTCGGAAGGGGTGCGATAGGTGGTGCTGCTGCTCTGAGTTTGCTTCCCAGGGTTTTTTCAAGATAGAGTGTTACATAATTATTTAATTAGTCTGTGTTGCACTGTGCTTGTGTTTTATAGGATATGGAGAATGAGCTGGTGGTTCAAGTCAGTATGAAACACGAGATAGAGCTTGCCATGAAGCTGCTGGAGAAGGACATCCATGAGAAGCAGGATACCCTCATCGGCCTCCGCCAGCAGCTTGATGAAGTGAAAGCAATTAACGTGGAAATGTACCAGAAGCTGCAGGTAAAACTGCTGCAAACAAACCAAGAGGGAGAAATGCTTTGCCACTCTGGTCAGTTAAATATGCTGTTCCCTTGGGTTTTGGTTCCCTTAGGCTCGTCGGGTCAGTGTGACATTTTGGAGCATTGCCTGTGCAAATGTGACTTCACACAAAGTTCTGAAGGCAGTCACTGGGTGGGTTTATGGAAGAAAAGAGGCTGGGGATAAGATCATGGCCTAGTAACATGCTGTGTGAAAGAGAGAGAGTAATAGTGCATCTGTATAATGACTTTTTTTGGCCTGTATTGTATTAAAAAACCAAAAGAATGTAGGCATGTAGTGAGGAGTTGAAGAGAAGACCTGACCTTTCCAAGTAAGGAAAGGAAGACAAGACTGTGTTAAGTGGAGAAAAGTAATCACAGTGTTGGGAGGGGGGTTTCTTTTTTTTAAATTTTTTTTATTTTGTCATCAAATTAAGAAAATCTGTAACAATGCAATGCCTTTTTGGGAGAATATGGGTCTCAGAGACTCCCCCTGCAGTGAAGAGATAGCAAAAACACCGGGGAAGTTTACCAGTGAATTATTAATGCAGAACATGACTTTGATTTGTGGAATAAATTACCCAAACCAGCACAAGAAACCAGTCAAATCTGTGGCAGAATGAGGGGGAAAAAATCAGGATGCTGCAGAGAGATAATTGAGGTGATGGACAAAAGATCCAACTTTTCCACCTGCAACAGTGAGGAAACTGGACCAGAGGAAGAGAAATATGAGTAGAGCTGGAAAGAAAAACAAGAAGGGAATGTTCTTCAGTGTGTGGGTCTGTGGGGTTTGCATTTGTAGAACCTCAGTGATTTTTCAGGACTAAGCATCTTGGCTCTTTACTGGTAAGGTTTTAATGGGCTACTGGATCGGTGAATTTAAGTTGACTTCCAAAATAATTAACTAAGAAAGGAAACCAAAGGGAAACACTTTTGATTAAATATAACATCACTCACAGAGTACAAAACTACAGATTTTCCAGGCACAGAATGTTAAGTACTTGTCAGCAAGGGTTTTTAGAAGGGAATGCTTAAAAGTAATCAAAACATGAAGTCATTGCAACAATTTCCCCTTCAGATACTGAAGAAAAAGCCCCCATGAGGTAGCAGTGCAAAACACACCGACTTCAGTTTTGACCTTTTTTGTAACACAGGTTTCTGAAGATGCTATGAAAGAAAAGAGTGAAATAATTAGTCGATTAGAGGATAAGACCAATCAAATTAATGCAACTATGAAACAACTAGAACAAAGGTACAGCCCCATCTCTGTTCCTCTTCATTCATCACTCCATCCCCTCACGTTTTACTGCATTCCTGCACAGCTGCCACTGAAATGTAACTGTCAAATAGAGCATTTACAATGAACCTTTCTGAAACTTCAGCTACTGCTTTGCCCTTGGGTCTTTTCTTCTGTTTAACAAACACAGCTTACTTGAAATACAAACTTGATCTTTCAGTTTTCTCCCTCCACCACCTTTCTTCTGCTCCTAGGTTTTTGTGCTGATATCAAAAGCTGCTCTTTCAGTTGATTCAAAATTATGGTTCATTATTACCTATTTTTTCCCTCACCTGAATGAAATGCAATAGAAACTGAAGCATTAATCTTGTACTTAAGCATGTGCTTAATATAAGCATTTAATGTCTTCAAGGATCACTGGTGTATTTACTGAAGCTGTTACAATTCTGTCCATTGCTTTGGAAGTGCCATTATTTTCAAAGACCTAATGAGTTTTCACACTGGAAGGTTGAAAAGTGAAAGACTAAAAGTCCAGAATATAAATGTACATTACAGTTAGACTGCATGTACTACATGATATTAAAATATTATTCATATGTTTTAATTTAGTGGCCTTATATGCAACATTGATCTTTTTAATTGTAAAATATAACATATCCATGAGCCCTGTCATGTTGGTGTTTGACATGTCTTTTTTTTCATTTAAATCTGATTATGAAAAACATGTATTTAAAAAAAAAATTAGTGACATGAATATTCTTTTATTGACATCCTTTTTTCCTCTTTTTTCTTTTTCTTTTTATCCTTTATCCCAATTTTTGTTTTTGAATGTTTTGCTGCCTTTCATCTGTCTTTGATTTTTGTCCACTGCATTCATGAAGTGACAAAGATCTGTTAACTCAAACTAGGACTATTGCAATGTCATTCGTCAAATGTGCCAGCAGTGAAGCTCAGCACCAGTATAAGCTTGTCAAGGATATATCATTCTGAAAGCTCCTCCTCCTCTGCTGGGTCCAAATAGTCACTGATGAACTAGACCTTCAGAACTTTAAAATTCAGACTTTAAAGTGGTGGTATTAGAAATCCTGCACTGTAACTGGTCGTAGCTGGGTTCTGTTTTGCTTTCTGGAGGAACATCACCTCCCATCTCACCTTACCCCTCTTAAAAACCAGTAAATTACTGCACTGTTAATAAGCAAATGTCAGCTAGTTTTCTAATGCTATTTAATCACTTCTTAGTTGTCAAACAAAGTTTATTTTGAAAGGTTAGATACCTTTTTCCCTGCTTACTGCTTTCAGTTGTAGGCTGTATTTGGCCCCCAGGCAGGCTCTCTGGGGGGTGCTGGGGTTGTAACGAGCACTGTTGTCTAACCCAGAGTGACAGGAGTTCGAGGGAAGAGGAGTTGAGTGTTCTATCAGAACAATCTGTGAGAAGAGAGGGTGTTGCCAACATATGTTCTGTATGAACAGGGAAAGGATGACGGGGTTTGGGGTAAAACAGCTAAAGCACAATTCCATTTTGCTGATGGCACGTGGTGAAATGTTTGCATGGAGCCTCACTTGGGTGGGACTCCAGGCAGGAGGGACGGTAAGTGCTGTAGCTGTGCCTCCTGCCCAGAGCAGCTGCACCCTGCTGGCTGCTGGGATAGGGGCAGTGGTAAATGGGGTTTAGAGTTAGGGCCCAGCCCCTGAACTAGTCCAACTGGTTTGTCAGCCCAGGATCTGCCTGGCTGTGTCTGCACCACCGTCAACACCTCTGGGAGTGCCCAAAGCCCTTTCCTCCCTCCACCCATCACTAGGCTGCCTTTACAACTCCAATTTCTGCTAGGAGCTGCTGCTTGGCTGCATGGCAGAAATAAGAGAGTTTAACCTCCTGACTGCCCCTGATACACTTAATGATGTTTGCTCTGAAATTCGGAGTGCAAGTTGACTGGGAAAGTCACCTTCGGGTCTTTCAGCAGAAGGGGATGTGTTTGCCAAAGTGGGGGCAGGACACAGTAATACAGAAAAGTTTCTACTCCGTGGTTTTGTACTGCCTTATTCCTTAGTCTGGAGTCAGAAAGAGCCTGTAACATGGGCTGGCTCCTGAAAATTAAAAGTAAATATCCTCCATCCCCAAAGAAAACCCAAACCACAAGCCCTGACTAGAGCAGTGGGTGGACCACAGCAGGAATGGGAGCACTGCCCACCTGACAGTGTCTGTGCAGACAAGTGTCTGCCCCAGGACCATGGAGTGGCAGTGCAGCTGCAGGCTGGCCCAGCTCAGCCCGGGGTGACTGCCAGCAGTGCAGGCAGGCCCAGCCCCCAGGGCACGGGGCTGCAGCTTTTGGGCAGCACAGCCCTTTGTGCCTTGCCTGTGGAAACTGCACTGTAGTACACCTTGTGATTTAGGGCAGGATTTAACTTGCTGTTACTGTTCCTGTCCTGGGTAGCTTCATTCAGCCTCTGCACAGGGCACTGACCTGCCTTTCCCTGTGTTCTCCTTGGAATGTTTTGGCCCTCTGTGCACGACCACTGCAGGTGTGACTGGGAGCATTCCCAGCCCCTGGGACAGCTGGGACATTGCCCACTGGATAAGATGGTTTAATTCCAGCCTGTGTTCACTCTTTCACTGGCAGCTTTTACAAACTCCTGCTGGTGCATCATCAGAAGCCTAAATGCAAACATATTGCTGACTTAGCTCTTTTTAGCTGACACTGGAGTTGAGTTGCTCTGTGTTGAGGCAGCTGCTGCAAGTGAGAAATCAAGCATCTCTCAGATTTCTCCCACCACTTACCTGAGAGGCCCCTAAACAGTTTTGCTAAATGGGATGCAGCAGGTGGGCACATTCAGTGCCATTTCACAGGCTCTTCCTCTCTCCTGCCTCTTCCTCAGGCAGAGGTAGCCTGCCACAGCACAAGTCCCAGCTGAGTACATTCCCTTCACATCCATCTTTTTTTTCTGCACTAAAGAGGTGACCAGGCAGAGAGGACCCACGGTGAACCGAGGGATTCCAAGGGGAGTGTTAGCTGAAGCAGGCACAGACCCCTGGAATTCAGCAGGGAAAGATTAAATAAAAAACCCCAATCCCTCGTTTCTTGATGAATCGTTTTTATTTGTCTATAATATAGAGCTATTTTAACCAGCGTAAGAATGCATTATTTTTAATACAGATTATTTAAATTAATTTAAGAGTACGATGTGGTCGAGGTAGTTCTATAAGTGTAGTGGGACCTGTCAGGGTGCACTTCGATGTCTTAGGCTAGTCAAGTTTTTTGCTGTGTGATTGCAGTGCTCTGTATTCAGCCTTAAGCCTCAGTTGTTTTGAGCTGCTTTTGCACAACACATGCTCTGCCCCAGCTTAATGGGTGACTGGTGTGAGCCAAGTACTTCTACAGGATTTACTGGGGGGGGTGGAAAGGAAAGCTTCAAAAAGTACCACATGAAGGAACGCTAAAGGAAAAAGAAAAGCATCGAGTTCTGTGCTTTAATTCAAACTATGTATCATCATGCTTTGGCACCTGTTACTCATGAGCAGAAAATAAAGCAGTGATTACTGGCAGTGCTTGCTCTCTGACTGTGAGAGTTCTCCAGTTCTCTAGGCATTGGATGGATTTCTCGTTTGAGTTTGTGAGCTTCCCCCAGGCTTTGTTTTTATTTAGAAATGTTTCTATTTCCCCATTTTTCTTTTATTTGTCTTCTTCACCCTCTACACCCTAATTCTAGCTTCAGTTTTACCCAAAGTTGATTTGAATTACACCAGATTGCAGCAAGCAGAGAAGGCCCAAATGGAAGCTGAGGCCGAGGATGAGAAACTTAAGCAGGAATATGTGAATAAATCTGAAAGTCTGCAGAAGGAATTCTCCCAGAAGGAGACACAGCTGTGAGTATGTCTTTGTTGTTTGGAAAAACACATGGCAGTAAACATTCTACAGGGCAATATGTCCTGTGTCCTGATCCAGGCTGGTTGCTGAGAAATGGTTTTTAACAGAATGTAAATACTAAAGATCTTACTGTGAGGTACTGGCAAGGCAGAAGAAAAGACACCATTCCAGGAAAGTCAGGCTGGCTTTGAGTGCCTCTAAAATGATGTGCAGCTCGAAAGGAAGGGGAAGAACAGTGTTATTTTTTTTGGTCTAAAATTGCCAGCTTAATTCATGAGGAAATTACCCTAAGTGGGGAGAAATACATAGTGTAGTAGTACTAATACACACTCTTAACAAAACCCACAAGTCTGGAGTAGGATAAACTTGAACAGGAGTGGCATAAGAATAGTTTGGCTGATCTGCCTGTGACTAAGGTAGAAGTGGTTTAACTTGCACTGCACAGGAAATAAAAAAAAAAAAAAATTGCTCGAGTCATAAAAGTTAGAAACTAATAAAAAAGCCAACCCTTTAGTCTTTCTCCTGTTAAATCATTCAGTACTAATTTAAAGAACTATGGAATGCTAAAAGCTACCTGTAAGGGCAGGTATTTTCCCTGTTTGGGAAGATAACACATCAATTATTGAAGTAAATCTGTGGCACGAATATTAAATCTTGGTGATTTCCAATCCCATTATTAGCCCTCCCTGCCTCTCTCCCAGCTCTGAATGTTAATACACTTGCTGAACTGTCATGATAAATGTTCACTTTACTACCCCAGTCATCTCTGCAGATTTGGCCAAAAGAACAGTTCAGACCCCAGGCTCAGAATTCTGCAATTCTGAAACCTCCAGGTCATGTTCACTTCTTTCCCAGCCAGATGCTGAGGTAGTGTCCCAAAATGTAAGTCTTTCCTTTGAAAATGGTTGTGGTTTTAAACCAGGAAAATCAGTGTGGACACAGGATTTCCATCAGGAGACCTTTCACGAATACTCTGAGATTTGTTTCCCTCTTGTGTTGGCACAGTTTAGATCTGCAAGGTTTGAACAGTGGGCTTCCACCCTTTGATTTCTCCATAACATTCTAAACTCCCACTCTTCCAGGAAACTGATAGGAAAATTCCAGCTGGAATGGACCTTCCATCAGAGTAGCCCTGATTCCTTTAAACTGGAATTCTGTTAAAGGAACAGAACCCACCTCCCTCTTTGTGCTGAACCTCAGTTACGTAGAAAGCTCGATAAAAATGGTCATTTGAAGTCTGTCCTCCTTTATGTTCAGCTCTGTTCAAAATGCCATAAACCTTAGTCTAAAATAGAAGATCCACGTTTACAGGTGTAAAATTAAACAACTTCTCTGGGTACCAGAGACATCTGCAATCATTGTCTGCATCAGCACTGGCAGACTGGGAGGGTTTATTTTAGAAACAAGCTGTTTAAGTTTAAGGGGGCTTTCACTTAGGCATGCTTTAAAAATACTTCAGAATTCTGTGGTTAGGCTTCTCTCGCTCATTTATATCAAAGGCCAGCTCTTCAAAATTATACCATATTCTTGGTCCTTTTTACACACTTATTTTTAAAAGCATTTTCTAAGTGACAGTGCTTTGTTTATTGCACTGATCCATAAAATATTGTTATGTTGATTCATTATTTCTGTTTGGGAAAATATTAGTATTAGTAATTTATTATCATAATAATCTATTGCACCCAGAAATAAACACATCTTTGTTTTTAAAAATCATACCCTTGTGCACAGTGATTTTTTTTTGTTTTACATATTTCAGGCTTCAGCTGGAAACGGATTTGAAGATAGAAAAAGAGTGGCGGCAAACCTTAGAGGATGATCTTCAGAAGGAGAAGGAAACCGTATCCCATCTGAGAATAGAGACCCAAGAAATAATTAACCTTAAAAAAGTAAATTCTGCAGCAAAATTTGACTAGTAATTTAGACATTGACTGCCAAGTTAATTGTGGACTTAGATGTGGTATTTTTAAGAATTTCTGCAAGTAGAAAAGGAAGATTAGATTAATGCATTCTGACAAATAGAATAGGGGAAAAAATGGGGGTTTTACTGTCCATTTAGCCCTCAGATCAGAACTCAGGGCTTTGGTTTAGTTCTGAGTGGTTGCTGTTCCAAGTTGAGCTTGATCACTCATGCCCTTGTCCTTCTCAGCGCGCTCAGCTCTGGGCAGGAGCGGTTCTCTAGGCAGGGGGCAAATACAACCTGAGAAGAGTTTGGCTTCATTTTACTTTGTTTGTTTTGTTATAAGGAGTTCCTTAAACTTCAGGAAAAGAACAAGCAACTGAAAAGGATATGTGAAGACCAAGAAGCTGCTCTCCAAGAACTGGCATCCAAGCTGAGCGAGTAATTCCGTTGTTCGTGGTGACTTATTATTGTCAGATAAACTTGAATTGGGAACAGTAATCAGATGCTCAGGTGTATGAGACTGTATGTGACAATAATACTGTTATTTTGTCACTAACCAGGTAGGAGAAGTGAGTATGTCTAGTTAGGTCAGGTCTGTTAATTTTTAATGTTGGCAGCTCTGGAATGTCCCTTTGGTCACCCCCAGCCTCCTCCGCAGTGTGACAGGACAGGCAGCAGAAGAGGCCTTGGCTCAGTGTTTGCTCTGCTCACAGTAACCAAAACCCCGTGTTCAGCACAAACCCAAGCACAGCCCCTCCCAGCCACCGGGAAGGAAATTCCCTCTCCCCCAGCCACAAGCAGCCCCTGTCAGGGGACTTGGATGCCCTCTGGAATATCTTGGGGTGTGTGTCCCGTGGCTCAGTGGTGGGTGGGTGGCAATAGGTGGCTGTGGGGAGGCTCCACAGTGACACAGCGTGGGCTTGTGCTCTTGTTCAGAGCACTTGACTTAGAATTTTTGAAGCTTGAAACCAGCTTCTTAAGTTGTTAGACCGTGACTGACCGTGTAGAAGTTTGAAGTAGCGTTGTCTTATTCTTTAGATCAAAGCTGAAAATAGAAGATATAAAAGAAGCCAACAAAGCACTGCAGGTCAGTAGGATTGTGAGGAAAGAAAACATCTTTTTTTTTTTTAATTGTTCCTTTTGAAACCTTTACTACCTCAAGCATGTTCTCTTTGTACCTGTACTTGCTCTGTCTTGTCTCCTTTTGGTTTTGGGTGTTTTGGAGCAGTCCTGTGCTGCTCTGGGGTGTCTTTGTGACATTGCACTGGTCCCAGGGCACTGAGCAGTTCAGGCAGGAAATGTTCTGCTCTTGGTTTCTCTTGTCCCCTGGAACCCAAAGTTTACCTTCATCAGGTACATACAATAATGGCAGTTTTTCCTCCAGGGCCAGGTTTGGTTGAAGGACAAAGAGGCCACACATTGCAAGTTATGTGAAAAGGAATTTTCGCTTTCCAAAAGGAAGGTAAAACTTTTACTAAAATTTCTTCCAACCTGTTTGTAACTATTATAAGAAAAAAATTATTTATCTTAGAGCTGTGTCATGAAGTGTCAATGCTCAGGTGAATGCAGAGTTACTGCTGAGGTGTCTTTCTAGTTCTTTGATACATACAATGCAGCTGGGCCCTAATTTCAAAAGAAACAGTGACTTTTGGTTAAATGCCACAAAGGAATATTTTAAAACTTTAAAATTATACAACTATTTTGTGGAATCCTCATCTCAAACACTTGTCAACTCTGACACTGTTACAATTTGACATGTGGAAGTCTTTTTATGACTTTTTTTATACAGTGGAGTTAGAAAACATGAGTTTATTGTCATTTGAAAGTAAAATGTGGTGGCAATTTCCATGCTTTATTAATGTGTGCAGGAATTTTGGTTTTACCTTTTTATGTTAAATCTCAGTTTGCTGCCTGCCAGAAACATCCAGTGTTGGGAGTATCACTGCTCATGCTGTGTTTTTATACAGCAGAACATGTGCTTAATCCCGAGTTTGAGTGAAATCAGCAGAGCATATGTATCAATAAAAAAGAAATAAGTATTTAAGGCCTTAGAAGTAATAAATAAATAAGGACCCAGCCCATCTGTGTGTGGTGCAGTCCTAGATAAACGTGGTCTGTGTAGGATTGCATCATAGTTTGGGACGTGGGTGAATTCCCTTTCGAGAGCTGATTCCATGCTCAGACCCAAGAAGTGAAAGGGGCCACGTTTCGGATTGCTCCCTGTATACTGTTTATTTTTTTCCAATTGCTAAGTACATTTCCAGTGTAAATTTAAACTTTCAATCTTGTCCCCCCTGTTCAGCATCACTGTAGGAACTGTGGCGAGATCTTCTGCAACGCCTGTTCTGACAACGAGCTGCCCCTGCCCTCCTCGCCGAGGCCTGTCCGGGTCTGCGACTCCTGCCACGCAATCCTCATCCAGAGGTGCTCTTCTAACGTGCCCTAAGGTTGTGTCACAAGCTGTTTGTTAGCTCTGCTCTTTAGCTATTCCTGTAGAAAACCCAACACCACCTAAGGAACGTTCAGAAGTATTTCCAGGCTTCCAGGTAAGCGCTGTGGAGTTGCAGCTTTGAGGTGCTGTGGAGGAGTTACTGCTCTGCTTCCTCTTGAGACCAGCTGAAGAAATGGGACCCAAATGTAGAAAATGCACATGTGGTAAAAACAAAACAGATGAAGATGTTGGTCTAACAAAGGGCTCAGCAGCTCCTTTGGGAGGAGGCAGGCCAGCTTATAGAGGAGAGTCAGCGTTAACATGTATTTGGGGGTATTTTAGTTGTTGAGATGCTCTTGAGAAAGGTGATGCACTTCCCTGCTTTTACAGGCTACTCTGCCACGAGTCCAGCCTCATTCTGCCCCTCAGTGTGCCTGTGGATACGTTGTTGTGAAGCCAAACCGTGCAGTAGCTCGTTTTCAATTGTTTTTTTAAAAAGTGTGGCCATTAATGCAGTGCTCTGATAAGTTTGTGCCAAATACCATATCTGTTTACTTCCTCTTAATTACCAGGACTTGATGATCCAGGAATATTGCACTGACAGCTCTGCTCTGTGGAGTCACAGGTGGAAGGGGAGGTTTTGTCAAGGACCAAGCAGTGCCTCAGGCACTTGCAGAAGGAAGGTGTGTTTTGGTGAATGATTTTTGCAAATGAACTGTTAGTTGATGTATCTGTGTTTCCATCAGAAGAGAGCTGTCCATCACAAACCTTTTGCCTGACATTGTAACTTTGAGTGAATCTCTGCATTGTTTTCGTGCAAGTCACGCTCTCAGGCTGTCCATGTAGTCAGTGTGTAGCTCTGGAGACCACCAGGACAGCCTGGGATCAAATACCAGGGACCACATCCTTTCTGTGAAGGACAGGAAAGTTCTTAGTATGTCACCATCTCTCTCAGGCTTTCAGAGGTTGTTCCTAAACCTCATTTTTTTGCAGAGCACCTTTTGAGCCCCCACACTGTGGGCACTGACGAGCCCTCAGCAGAATTACCAGCCTGGGAGCTGCTTCAGCCGTGGGCTTGGGGCATTCCCACCAACAGCAAAAGGGAGGCTTGGGAACAAGTCTTCTGGTTGTCCTTGCACTTTGTTTAGCTTGGCTCTGTCTCTGAGGGTAGGGATTTAGTTAATATCCTAAAATCTAACATAGCTGTTCTTTTCAACACTCAATGTAGTTGCTTATGTAGCTTTTGTATAGGAAAATGTTTCTAAAATTACCTGATGTAACTTTTTGTAAAGTACCGGACAAATACTTGTAAATGTGTAAATAACTTTTGGAAAAAAAAAATAAATTTAATTGATCTGCAACTTAATTAAGGGAATAATGTCACTTTATTTAAGTGTGTAATTGAGAGAATTTTATTACCACTTGTTCATGTTGCTTAGAAAAGCTTTGCCTGTGCTGGGGATTGGGGAGCTACCCTGCTAAAGACACAGCCAAGTGCTGCTCGTGTGCCTCCCGAGAGTATTCCCAGTGTTTTCCGGTGGGCATGGAGGCAGCAGGGGTTGATGTAGGATATAGATGATGCCAATCTGTACTGCTTTAATAAGTAACGTGTCCAAAAGTATGGAACTAAACAATTTTAAAACTGGCAACTTTTAAAAGTGGATTTCCATAAGATACAGTAAATTAAATTTCTGTTACTGAAGTGCCATCTTTCCTCTCCCCTGTGCTACCCTCTTTGCAAGGGGAAGAGTGTGCAATTACTGATTGTTTTTACTGTCTCCAGGTAACATTTCTTCCTCGAACAAACTGGTGAATGCTGATGTTTCCTTGCATTCAAACTACATACCTGGCCTGCTATTAAGGTTTTGGGAGCACACTGTGACTAATGCCGTACCTTTGTGTTTCTGTAAAAGCCTGCTCTTAGACTGATTCTAAATCCTCCTCGCAGAGCACAGGAGGAGCTGTGAGGTACCAAGAGGGCCTGTAACTGTTCTGACAGGATCAGAGGAGCTTTTTATTCCTCCTGGGAAATGAATTCTGCCTTCCTGCACTGGGGTGTCAGCAGGTACAGAGAAAATATGCTCCTTCTCCTCCTCCTGCTGCTGCTCCCCCCAGGCACAGGGATCACGGGAGCTGCACTCACCTCCCCACCAAAGGGGGGTCACTTACCGTGTTGGCACCTGCTGCTCAGAAGGGATTCCTGGCACCAGCAGCCAAGCACTGCAGCTCCCAGGGCTGGAACACACCTGGACACAGCCATGAACCCCTACCGCTGCCTGGGCAATCCTTGCTCACAGCTTCTCATCCCAAAATTCCTCTGCAATTTAGATGCTGCTCAGGGGAGGTGGAAGGTTCCTGGCTGAACGCTGCTCTCATTCCAGGGTGAAGGGACGGGACAGGCCCGAGGGATTCCCTGTCCAGCACTGGGATTGCGCTCGCCGGGGCTGGAGCCGGAGTGCTCTTCGCAGATGGCCTGGATGGAAGAACAGCTCAAAGCAGGGCCCCACCCTGCTCTCCAGAGGTGAGTCCCAGCAGGTGTCAGGTGTCCCCGAGCGAGGCAGAGCTGGCAGGCTTTGAGCTGTGCCCAGAAAACGTGGCTTCCCTGCAGCTGCTTAACTCTTGCCCTGAGCACTGCCATTTAGAACACCTCTGTTCTCAGCACCAGACCAAGAACCCCCGAGGTCTGAAGAGTGCAGAGTTCCAGTGGTTACAAACTCCTCATCCCTCCCCTTCTGGGCCAAAACTGCAGTGCTTGGAAAGCTTCCTGTGCCAGTTACCCTTTCCAGCTCTAACTTCCAGTCCCTTTGACCCCCCAGCACATTCTCTGGTGAAATAAACTCCATTCTCCTCTCTCCCACAAGAAGACATTTATTACAGATATAACACAGTACTAGCAAAACAGGTGACAGACTTGCAATACCCAAGATCACATTTGACATTTTAAGGGAGGCATTGAGGACAAAGCAGTTAATTTTGGAGATCACACTGGCTCAGAAGAATAAATACCTTTTTCCATTACACATCAGGTATGTTAAGTGTCTTCAAACAATAGTTTCTTACATATCTTACATGTCACAAATGCACAGAAAGTTTTATTGTTTGGGTTGTGTTACTGAGTAGTATTGGGCCTACAGATATTTTAGAGATCTTGGCTTCTAAGGAGCTCATCTGTAGAAAAGCTTGGCAGATTTTGAGCAAGTACAGACAAGTCAGCTCTGAGCAGCAAAAAGAAGCTGAACCGTGTCTAAACACAATAAATTCAAGAAAGAAAAGAAGTCTAACTTGCTTCCAGCTCCCCCACTCTTGCTGAAAGCATGTTTGTGAAAAAAATACTAAGAAAAAGCTTCCAAGTGTTTGACCTATGTCATGTTAAGGAAAAGCTGTGCTAGTGTCTCAGGCTGCTTTGCAGGCTACGTGTGTGAAGTGCAGGCTCTGGAGCTACAGCAAAGCACGGAAATAAACGTGGTGCTCGGTTCTGGGGAGGAGAAAGCAGAGGGACTGCTCGTTCACACAGGTGTGGAGTTGGTGGTGGTGGATGTGGCAGCAGAAGGAAGGAAGGAAGGCAGAACAATGACTTTCAGCCTCCACAGCTTTATGCTGTGGTGCAATTATTACATACAACTTATCAAAAGGGTTTAGGAAAGGCTTTAACCAAATAAACTAATCTATGCATCTATCTTTTTCCCCTTAAACAAGTGAATGTTTCAAATTTGTTCACTAGACCAAGATTACACAGAACTCAATCAGTGTTCATAGGAGTTACAGTACAACCACCTTTATGGAACCATAGTACAACAACTTAAACTGACTGTAGCCTTGAATATGTAATACATCCTTAGGAGTAACTAGTATAAAAAGTATCAACATCAGTGGTTTGAATATAAAAATTTATTTAAAGTCAGAGTATGCAACAAATAAAACCTACAGAAAACAGATTTTCCCATCACAATCTGTTGCTTACCAAATAATATTGTGAAAACACATTCCTTCAGTCATTATAAAGTTCTTAAAATACAAAAGAAATTAAATTTTTTAAGAAAGTCTAGTAGACCAGAGACTGTTTCTTCCAGGGTGTTTTGCAGAAGCAAGGCTATCCTTCAATACATCCCACGCCATCCTCCTCCACCCATACTGCCTTGCCCATAGTATCCTCCACTATTTCCACTGCCACGACCTGCAAACAATTGACACAAGGTCACGCATACATACCTTGAAAAAAGAAAAAACGGGATGGGTAATGCAGCAGACGACAACTTCCACTGTTACTCCAGCACCGCTCCCCTAACCAGCGGCTGATGCAGCAGCACAACGTGTAAGGCCCGAGTGCTTCACAGTTTGAATGATTTACTGCCCTCCTTCCTTCCTCCCAGCCCCAAGCCCAGCCCCTGCCCCAGTGCCAGCAGAGAGGCACAGCAACCCCGTGCCAGCGGACATGCCGAACAGAGCCCGCACTTACTGTATCCGCCCAGGCCGTCGGGAGTTCCGTATCCGCCGCTGTAATTGCTGCCCATGCCCATCCTACCCACGGAGCCGTACCCCTGATCTGCAGAGCCAAAAGGGCACCGTTACAAGCCTGCAACTCACGAGACCTGGCAAAACATCAGCTAAGCGTGCAATCCATGCGTACCCATTCCATCTCTGCCGTAACCTCCCATTCCAGAGCCACCTCCAGCAGTGGAATTCAGGAATAGTTCAATGTATCGATGCTCTGCGGGAAGTAAGAAAGCCTTACTTTGCATTTTGTTTCACAAACTGCCCCCTAGCCGCTTACAGGGAGCAAATGGCACCAGAAGGCGGGTGCGCCACGTGCCAAGGGGTGGGCCTGCTGGAGCCACCCCTGCTGGAGCCCGGCCCACGACACTCACGCATGTGGTTCTTATCCTTAGACATGGCAGCTACTGCGTCCTCGTGTGTCACAAACTCCACATCTGCCTCTCCTGTAGCTCTTCCATCTGCCCCAATATCAATGTGAACTCTTATAGGGTTCAACGGCGAGAAAAACTAAGAATAAAACAAAAAAAAAAAATCACATTCATGTAGAATTCAAGCCACGTGTTTTTTTCCATCCCCACGGTTAGTGGTGCACGGCATCACTTAGTGTCGTCCTACCACATTAGATTTAATTACTCATTTCTCAATTATAGGGATAGGGGACCTTCAACATTGGGTCAACCTACACGTACAATCCATTACTGCTACACAGCTTCAAGAGCTGCAGCTACAGAGCTTGAGAAGCTTTCTTTGAAAGCAAGTATACAAACAACTCCTGCCCACACTCACTGCTCTGAGCAACACAATCTTATATGATGCCATCCTGGGCAAGAAAAAAATTAATTGGTTTTTATTTGCCTCTGCTTCTTCAGATTTCTCAAAGCAAGCACACATCCATGGAATTCAAAAAAAGCTGCCCATCAATCAGACTGCTCTTCCTCACTATTCCAAATCAAAGCCTGATGTTTGGCCCTTGTTCTCACAGTCATTAGACTAAACAAAACAATTAAACCGAAACAAGAAAATCCATCTCAATTGAAACCAACCAATCCACCCCAAAAAAATACAGCGAGCGCAGGTTTAAGAATGGAATTCTTATATATATATTAAAAAAATAAAATATACAGGTTCAAGCGACAAGATTGCCTCTTCCCAGGGGTGTGTTATGTTTAAACCAGGCCTTGTATCCCAACAAAGCTTTTCCCCCTACAAACTCCACATTACACTGACACAAGAATACATTCCCAATATCTGCAGATGAAAAGGATCAGGGTGGCAGATAAAAGCTCAAGTAATGGGTTACCATCCCCTCCAAACACAGCTCCCTTCAGCCTTCACACCCTGCCCCTCCTAAAGCAGACTCAGGTCAACAAATAAATATGCAAACTAAGCTATGTAAGTTTCACATCTGCTGTTACTTTCGAAACTAAATTAGCTCTATCAAGTTCTGAACCCCTTAAAAAGAGGATACTGACAGCAGCAACTGTTGTCTCTGCAATACACCTTGTAGGGAAACACAAGAGCAGCAAGTACAAGGATTAACGTTAAACCAGCTTTGCTGACCCCTCTGGTGATCCCATCTCAAACTCCACCTTTAAAAGCTCATTAACTCTGTGCAGCTCACGGAAAGGGCCATGACTTTATGGAGCAGGTGTAGCAGCCCCTAGTTTGAGAACTCTAACCCCGTGTGAACATGCTATCTCCTGGGAGCAGGAAGCCCTTTTCCCCGTGGTACTTACGTTAGCAATATCGTTTTCCGTGGCTCGGAAGGGCAGCCCTCTCATGTGAACAAAATGACCGCCACCATGGAACCCCGACCCTGCATCTCCAGCTCCATAGCCATGGCCTCCCATGCCTATTGGAAAACCCAAACCAAAAAAACCCACACACCTCTAAGATCATGAAAAGCCAAAAGTCATCACTGCTGTTTTTCTGAAAGCCCTGAATTACAGCACTGAACGCTCGATGTTTACACTTCCCATGTACCAGCCCAAGCCTTAACCAGAAGGCATCCTAAGCCCTTTATTTAACTTTTCTTACTTGTCCCCAATTCCCCCCTTTTTTAAACAACCTTCTTTCTTTACAAAATAGCATAATGAAGCCATTATTTGTCTTGAAAATACTGTCCTACAACTCAAATAATAGCAGAAGCATTTTAAACAAGCTGATGATTTCTTTTACCTCTCCCATCCCTCATTCTGTCGTCATAGCCGTCGTTTCCATAGCCATAGTTATTATAGCCACCATAATCATCAAAGCCACCATATCCTGTGCAAGGGAGAGAAGGAGAGGAGCCATTACATCACTGCTCAGAATTCACAGAGCCATGCACAACACTCAATTCTGCAGTCTCTGGGCACCCAGCACTTTGCCAACAGCCTCTACGGACTGTTAAACCTGGATTTCTGAACACGGTGCAAAAGTACATTTCTTTTTATGTAACAGACTGAAACATGCAAACGAGAGATCGAATTCTGCTGAAAATAGTGTTGTCATTATTTACATACATCCTTAATAAGAAGCCACATTTTTTTGATACACTACGAGTTTTTCTGAGGTCAATCTGTCCAACCTAATGGGTGTGTTGCAGTTCCTGCCATTTTGTTATTTCTTGACAAGTATGTCAGAAACATGACACAACAGAACCTCTGTTCATTAGGTAAACATACCACCGTCATATCCACCACCTCCTCGACGCATTCTGTCATACATACTTCCACGCCCAGCTCCATAATAACCCCCTCTTCCTCCTAATGGTCTATCATATGGTCCAGGTCGCTGTTGTCCCATCATTCTTCTTGGCATGTCAGAGAATCCTCTGATTTCGCTCTTACTACTTTTGAAGATTTCAATGTATCTAATAAAAAAGGATTTTCAAGGCACCAGTAAGAACACAGGCAGAAGCTGTCTGAATGTCACAAAAGGCCATACTACGTTTTCTATGACTAAAGGTACAAGCCAATAGCAGTGACTAGAGAGACCATACAACTTAAGTTTCTCCTCAAAACCGTAAGAATCTTAAGTGTATTCAAAACCCCCACTTTACAGTGGCAAAAGTTACTATGTGAAAATTCTAGCTGTACAAATTAGGCTTAAACATGTCTTTCCAGTATGAGAAACATACTGTTGAAAAACAGTGTCTGGCTATAGCAGCATTTATCACAAATTACCCTACACGAGAGCGATTGAAACAATTTTCTGAGTTTAGCAAACTACCCAGAGCAATACTGTCTCCCCCACCCCCCAAATCTACTATATTTCCCAAATTAACTTAGGATCAGTTACAAAAAAATCTTAAAAACAGCCAATTTCCCAATGGTCCCCAACCCCCCAAATGCATTACTGACCCACAACCCCCAAAAAATAAAGATGTAACACCATCCCAAACTCTCCATCCCCACCTGTGCCCTATTCTTTCCTTGTGTTTCCCCAGAGCATTTTCTGCTATCTCCTTTGAAGCAAACTGCACGAAGGCCTCCCCTGTGCTTCTCCCCTGGTAGTCCAGCGTCAATGTTATCCCATTTGGCACGATTTCCAACCCTTTAACCCAAGGACAAATAACCCCGTCAAGGGGAACAGTGTTAAAGGCTGAAACATTCCCATCTGCAGCAAATACTTAAAGCATATCTAAACAACAACAACGAAAAAGAAAACCACCTCGTTTCCCCCATCACCCAACAATACAAGCCAATGATCTTTCATTAAACATTTATGGATTTAGCCATACTTCTTTTCTTGTTTAGACTATGCAAAAATACAACCACCTAAGTTACATGAAGAAAATATTGCTACCCATCAAGCAATTTAACTGATCCAAATGCTAACATTCAGGTTACCCCAATATGCAAAACACGTTTACCACCTCGATAAAATTAGATACATTCTGCGTTTTACTACATCTCTGGTCATTTGCGCTTCATTTACAGGGCATAATTCTTACTTAAGACAAACTAACTTAACACAATCCCTCCCATCCTCCCCATTACCCGCTCTTAAAAATGTGCAAAACACGGTGTTAAAGACACAAGAAAGCTCTAAAGAAACCCACTACACTTCGACTATACTAGAGGTACCTTGGAAAAACTGAACAATCTCTTCTTTGCTGCAACCAAATGGCAGGCCCCGGAGTCGTACCACCGTCCCATCATTGGTTGTATCATTGGGCCCATTGTGTTTGCCACTCCAATCCATCTTTTATTTAAAACAAATCCTAAGGAAAGTCGAAGCAAAAAATGAAGAGAGTTGAGATTCCGTCCAAGTTAAAGTCCCTCCCTTCGAGGAAAATCTGGCGGGTTTTCTGAGGCAGCAAACGTGGCTAACGAGCCCGGTTTGTGAGGCCGGTGAGGCGGAGCTGCCCGGCCCGCACACACCGACACCCTCCGGCCCCGCCGGGCAGCACGTGGGCCCGCCCGGCACACAGACCTCGCTATTTACTCGGAGCACATTCCACATCCGCTCCGTAAGGCTTTGTGGGCTTTCCGTGGTGTGCTTTTTTATTTTTTTTTTTTTTAGGGAGGGTGCGTGTATTTTCTTTTCTTTTTTCTTTTTTTTTCTTTTTGCCTTTTTTTAAATCAAGGCAGTTGAGGAGGGGGCTGGAAGCACAAGGCCTTCCTTTGTCTGCGCTCAGCCGGGGCCGGCGGGTGCGTGTGAGGGGGGCGTGCGGCGGGGGCACCGCCCCCGTGCCACAAAGGGGGCCGCCGCGGCCGCTCCCTCAGGCGCGGAGCCGCCGCGATGCCGCCTCCCGCCGTGCTGCCGACAGCGCGGCCCTGACGCCTCGCCCGCTCCCCGCCGCCATTTACCGCGCCTCGCCGGCGCGCCCGCCTCCCGCCCTGCCCGCTCGGGCCGCGATGCTCGCCGCGCCCCGCCGCGCACCTCTGCGCCCCCCGGCGCTGCGCTGAGCTGTGCCGCCCGGCCCGCGTCCCCTCGGCCGCTCCGGGACCCCCGCCCGCCGCTGTGCCGGGGCCGCCGCCTCCCTCGGCTCCGCCGCTCAAAATGGCGGCCGCGATCGGGAGCGAGGCTTCGCGCCGCCCCGCCCCCCCCGCCGCGCGCGCCGAGCCCGGCCCCGCGCGGGCCGCAGGGACCCCCCCCCATCCCGCCGCCCCCGCGGGGCCCCGCTCACCGCGAGCCCCTCCGCACCCCTGGACGTGCCGGGCAGGACGCGCCCCGTCGCTCGCTCCCAGCACCGGCCGGCGGGACCCGCACCTGCGCAGCGCCCACGGGCAGCGGAGCGTCCGGGCCGCGCGACTATCGCGATAGCCGAGCCGCGCGCCGCCTCTCCCCCGCCTGGGCAGCGCCCGCGCACGCGCGATGGGGGGCGGCGGCGGCGGGAGGGAAGGCGGCGCATGCGCGGTGCGGCGGGGAAGGCGGGGGCCGCAGGGGGCGCGCGCTCGCGCTCGTGCCGCGGGCACGCGGCCGCCGCGCGTTTTGGCGCCACGCGGGAGCGCGCGCGCGACGCGGGCATCGCCTCACGGCGCCATCGCCGCCGCCCGGCCCTGCGGCGCGTCCCGCTCGGGGCGCCCCGCCGCTCCGGCCCAGCCGCGGCACGGACGCTGCGTGGGCAGGGCTGCCCGGCGTGGGCGCACGCAATGGCCGCCCGCGGTGAGCCCGCGGCACTGCCGGAGCCCGGCGGGATCCCGCCTCCCTCAGTGTGGGACCCGCCGGGCCGGGCGCTGTGCTGGGAGGGCCCGTGGGGACGTTCGGGAGCTGGTGGCGAGCGGTGCCAGAGGGAGGCTGAGCTCTGTTTTAATTTAAAACACCAGTGCAGAGCGCCGGGGCCCTGCAGGGAGGCTCGGGCCGGGCTGGCGCTCGGAAGGGACGGGAAGTGGCC
>JAYRBT010000178.1:1230773-1242555 GCA_036023395.1 Myiotriccus ornatus | reverse complement strand
AATCCCCACTGTTGTCAAAAGTCTTTGATTACTTGTAGTCCATTTTAAAAATGGCTTGCAAATACTTGTGATCTTCAAGATGCTGGGTATTGTTTTCTTCACTCTTAATCTTGCCACTTCTTTTATTCACTGCCCTCAGGGAATGCTCAAGGACAGCTGTTTTGTTTTTCTGCTCTTAAATGATTCTTTTCCTAATTTCCAAATTCCATGTTAAAAGCTGTTACTGCTTCCTGGATTGAACTGTAAACATCTCTGACTGATAAAATAATCAAACTTTTCCCACATTCAGAATTTTCTGTGGAATCTGACTTCATTTCTTTAAAAAATATTTTCTCTGCCATATATTAAAATGACAGTCATGTTCATTAATTGACTTGAATTGAAATATGAAAAAATACAAATGGTTTAGAAATGTGCCTTGTGGTTCTCTTTTATGAACACTGTTTTTCGAAGGTGAATGGTATTGCAGTTGCTCATAGTGCTGCTGCTCAGGCAGTGCTTTTCCTTAGAGCAGAAAGATTTAAGAGATTGACACAGCAATGCACATAAAGCTGATTAAACCCTGAAAGGAAACTTTACTGGTTACGCCAATGTCCATTACTTCTCAAAGACTGAAGATTTTCTCCTGTAAGTGTAGATACCCTTTCTGGAAGAACTTTCTTCCTGAAGTGCTACTTCAGATTTTGTCACCACAACATGGTCTTTCACTGGATTTATTAGGAATATTGAACTGTTTCAGTGTCTCCAGCAAAAAACTCTGTTTCCCCTTTCAAGGCACCTCTGTCCTAAGCTTTAGCCTCAGTTCTTTCTCTTTACAGGATTTGAGAATGAAGTCTTTTGAACTCAAAGGCATTTTCATAACGTGGGAACAGCTGGATGTCAGCCTGTGATAAATAAGGAGGAACTTCGTTGTGCCGAGTTCCCTTATTTCCAGTTATTTTGAATTTTACCATGGCTTATCACTTACATCTTGCTAAAGTCCGAGTACCTGGAGACAAGTCTCTATATCTTGCAGCTACACGGAACATACCAGTAATGTGATTTAAATGCACTACTGAGGTCAAGGGCGAGGTGGCAAGCAAAAGAGTCTCCAGATGGAAGTGCCCATTCTTCTCCGTTTAGTCTTGCTGAAGTTCATGGAGCTGAGTTTACTGCTACTTTGTCTCTATTTCTTTTCAGGATAGAAAAATCACCAGAGCTCAGGTGGGAGGCTATGCAGTAATGTGTTTGTAATCAACAGATTAATTAATCAGCCATGATTTATTAATGATGAATTAATTATACCTTATTGTGCAGTTCTGCTGCCTAAATGGAGCTTTAAAGGAGTTATTTTATTAATCATCATTGTCTAATTGCAGACACTTACAGAAAGATTGCTAATTAAACATGCAGCCATATGCAAAACAAGCAAGGCTGCTGAGAGTGGCAAGAAAAAGAGTACTCATTTTCTCAGTAGCAACTTTATTCTCTTGAAATATTGTGTAGTTGACCTGGTGATCCTAATTATTCACTAAGACTTGTTTTAATATGTTGCACATTTTTGGTCAACAGTAGAGGAAATTAATTGTTGTGACAAATTCCATCTTTCCCAGTGCAAAAAAAATAGCTCGTGCAAACTTCAAATGAGACGGTTTAGAATTTGTGTGGCCTTGTTTCGTGTTTTTATGGGAAGGATTCGTTTAGTGGTTCTGTTGGGGAGGATGTGCAGAACTGTTATTGCTGCTCTCTTCATTAAGAGATGTGTTGAACCAAGAGCAAATTATGTGACGGGAAACACAATTCCAAAAATTCCTGTGCTTGTAAGTGTTATTTATCGTGGGAGTGTCCAACCGGAGTTTAGGCCACTGATCCCACAGCCCAGACGTGAAAATTTAAATGCACATTTGCTTATTTTGCTCTGCAGAGGGGTCTGTAGGGGTCAGGAAGAAGGTAAAGCCATGAGAAATGAGGCAAAATAAGAAAAAAATACTGAGCATCAGACACCATACAAGTTTGCTGCTTTGGAAATGAATGTAGAGCTAAAAAGGATGAAAAGAAAATGGGAAGACCTTTTTTTAATTCAATAAGCCATTTAACAGATTTGCTTAAAGGATTCAGGATAATACTTCGGATTTCTTTTTAAGTTATATAGATGAGAATAGGCAGAAAACATACATTAAAAAGTTGTTACTGAATTTGGAAAAAAATTCAAGGAGAGGAAAGAAAGGATTTCATGAATGTGCACACAGCAAGAGGTCATAGAAGGGAGCCATGTGTTCCATAAGGGATGGAAGGGAAATTAGCAACAGATGAGGCAGTTATTTCTGGGAAAGTAAAGATTTCTTTGTCTCATCAGAGATGTGTTCATCAGAGTGACAGAGGAACACGCCGGGAACAGAGGGGACCTTCCCAGAAGTAAAAAAAAAATCAACCCCCTAAATTAGAATTAAGGGTGATGCCAGATCAGGTAAAATTAAATTAGTTCAATTAAAAACTGAAAAATCTGCCAATTAGGCAGTTTGATTCTGACATCTATTTTTTTCCCCCAGAGGAGTAAATCTATCTTTAATTACCAGACTTAAGCAGAAACACAGACCAAGGGTTTTTTCTCAGTTGCTGAGTCACTGTCCTTTTATTTCCTAAAGTTTATCCCAAACCATAATTAACAAAATTCAAAAGAAGAGGAAAGTGCAATAACAAAACCCAGTATATGACCAGATAGTCAGAAGCATGTATGGTTTTTTTTCCCCACGAGTTGGTTTTAGACTAAGACATTTAGATTTAACATCTAAAGTAAAACATGAAAAAACAAACAATTCTAACTCTCTTGGTTTCTTTAGTGAGAGGTTCACTTTGACTCGTGTTTTTGCCTCACCAATTGGCAAAGAAGGCCATTCCCTGGGTTTTAATGTTGGGATTACAGGGTCGATAAAATATATTAGGCAAACCCAAGGAACATTCTCAGGAACGTTTCTGGAGGGAGGTTTCTGAGGAGCAGGACGTGCAACGCCTGTGTGGAGACTTGTGGAACGTGAGCACCTTGAGGGCACACCCTCAGTTGAAGTTAATGATGCAAAGCCAGTTCACAGGATCTGGGAGGTGGGTCGAGAGATGTTTGGCCACAGAAGAGATTCTGTGGATTATAGTAGAGCTGGAGCAGTGTGAGGTGCAGCAAAGTCAGGAACCTGAGCTTGAACTCAGGTATATTATCTGCTGAGCTTTTTCTGTGCTTTGGATCCAAACCAGAGGGGACTTGACAGATTATGCAGCCCACAAAGCTCAAGTCAGGGGGGAAACTCCAGCTGGAATTCTTGAATTTTTCTTTTGTTTCAGAAAGCCTCCTTTCTCCATAATTATTTATGGCTGTAAACAGAAATAAATCATGATCTTAATGACCGTGATAATTCCAATCACCCATATTCAGGAAGAAATGGCTCTTTTCTAAACAAAGGTCAGTGTTTTAAAAACAGCCTTTTGAACTACATTATGTTTATGTGTAGCAGCTTTCTGAAGATGTGTCAGATTGACTTCAATATTTAAAATCACAGCCTCTTACCTGTACAACTTTCAGAAACATTTCAGCAGTTAATAGTTATTAGCAACAATGATAAAAAGTACCCTCTTAATAACAAACTGCAGGCACTTTCTCGATAAAGTTACAATTTCAGCAGAAAAAAATGGTATATTAAAAGGAAACACCTGCTCCGGTAAATTACTGTGTTGCAGGTACCAACCCAGGAGACTGTGCAGATGGTTCTATATTTGCAAGCCTGACCTCATCACCCCTTCATCAATCTCTGACTGATTGGTTCTCTCCAAGGCAGAACACACTGTATCCCAAGGTACTAGAAGACACCTTTGAATTAGTTCCAGTCAGAATACCAATTAATTGGTGCTTCTGCTTCCTTTTGGAAGTTCTTAACAAAGGATTCGATTGTCTTATCGAGCACTAGCACTGACTGAAAGGTAGGACAGTCAGTTCCAGGAAGAGCTCCAAAGGGAGTTGTACTTCAGGAGGTGTAATCTTTGCTACATTCCCTGCTCATGGGGAGGGTGGATTAAGTTGTGCAATGCCCTAGGATTTTGAGATGAGGAAAAAGAAAGTGGGATCTTGATCCTTATAACAGTACAATATGAATTCATCACTTTTATCAGCCTTTCCTGCCAGCCAAGGAAGAGTAAGAGAGATCACAAGTTCTGTGTGTTTGTTTTCCCTCCTCCTCTGTTTTCCATCATCTTACACTTACTGACCCCTGAGGCTGATTTTGCCAGTCTTCTCTTAACTAGAAGAATTTTGCTGACGTGCCTCTTCCAGCTGTACCTGTGCCCAGGCCTGTGTGCTTTGGGGGAGAAAACATTCCCAGCCTTTCCAGAAAACAGCCTTGCTGGAAGGAATAGAGACAAGCTGGTGTTGCCTGTGCAGTCACACACGTTCCTGTTCTGTCAGCCATGCTCCTCAGAATTCAGAGGATGCCAGTAAAATATTTGGGTTTGTTTCCTCTTCACTGAGCACTTTGCATTTTTCAGCTTCTTTATTCTCTGAGTGCCTGAGATGCATTAAAGGCTTTCCATTCACCTCCAAGAAGACACGTGCTGTTGCTAGAGGTTTGGAGAGTAAGGGAAATGAGTCTGCATGCAGTTTGCCAGGATTATTCGTGGTTTCAGACTCTTATTGAATCACTGTCTTGAATTATTGGGTATTTTGTTGGTCTTTTCTGCATTTCATGAGGCCATCATCTAATCTGGTGACCCCAAGGTGTACTGCGGACAGTAACATTCCAGAAAGCGGTCTGTGCTGATGCTTTGTGATTTACGTATAGGAGAACAATGTCCAGATTTAATATAAAAATGTAAGCATATGGAAAAATCTATCATATTCTGTGGTAAAATATCTAGGAATTTTCTGTTGAAAATACATTCTGTGTTCCCAGTTCATGGCCTTCAAACTTTGGGGGGTTTTGTTTGTTTTTGATGCTGTGGAACTTGGACGGGAAGTTTTTCTAGTGACTTAAAAAATGTCCCTAGTTCTTTAAACTGATTGTTCAAAGCACATTTTTCAGTGAGCCTGAATCACATAAATATCATTATTACTGTGAACAGACACTTTTTTTTTTTAAGCTGTAAGGAAAAAAAAAGTAATGCATACCTTTTTACTTCTCAATTGTATGTGAACAAGGCTAGCCTGAACAGAAATACCTTTCTGCATTTTTTGCACTAGGACTTAAAGTCCATGAGTAGTTGATGACATAAACCACGATGTATGTGATTAAATAAGGATGATTGTGTCATTTGTTTTGTGTGGAAACAAGGAAACCTGTTTTCTTGTGGCTGAATATATTTCTGTAAAAATTATCGAGGTTCTTCATTTGAAATTTCCACTATGACAATAATTAAGTCTGAGAAAACTTTCCCACCCTTGAGTAATTCAAAACAAAACTCCAGTAGAATGCTGACATTCAAGAAATGGAATCCTGACAAAAGAAGGAATTAAAAGAAACAACTAACTTCATGGGAGATAAAACCCCAACCAACAAGCCTTTTGCCATCAAATATTCAGTCCTTTTGCTATGGGCAGTGGGTGAAGGGAGAGTTTTGCTCTTCTAATCAGGCCTTCTCACATTTTATTCTCACGTACCTAATGGGAAACACTGTCCTTTGTGCATTCTGTTATTATCTGTTATTATTATTGCTCTATGAGCAATCATGACATTAAGTGTTCCTTTGTTCACAACTGCCTTTAGCAGTAGCTTTTCCAACACGCCCGTCACATCCAATCCGTTAGTGTTTGGAGAGGGGCCACCTGGGGGATCCCGACATCCCACCCATCAAATGTTACCCTGTGCCTCACTGCAACATCTTAATCTTTTAGAACTGCCTCTCTCTGGATGGAGGGAGCCTTTGTGGCGTCCTGCTGTCCGCTTGGACAAAGGAGCAGATGTGGAATATGTGTGTGATCGTGGGCTCTCAGCTGTCTGGGCAGGGACAGACAGAGCTACAGGAGTTCATTTGGGAAGCATTAATTGCAACATCAGCCCTTGCTCTAAACTTTTACTTAAACTGAGCCAGGATTACTTAATTTGCAGAACTGTTAAATTATAAAGTAAAAATCTAGTGGTAAAATACTATGAAAATGAAGTGACATGTATATTTATTTTTTGCCTGTGTATATATGTATCTGCCGATTGGTTTTAAGGTTTCCTCTTCTTTTACTCATATATTCTATCCTTGCCATTTTTCACTGTTTCAGATTTCAGCAAATAAAGATAACCTTACTGTAAAGATTTAAAAAAAAACCAAAAACAAACAAGTAAAAATGGGCTTATGGAAAATATAAAGATTGAACACAGGCCCTCCCAGAAGAGGTGAATACTCTGCTTTCAGTAACAAGTCACTTTTAGTTCACACTGACAGCATTTTGCACAGAGGTCCTGGCCAACCAACCAGCAATTTTTGTCCTTGGACACTGGATTAGTCCCAGTAGCTGCAGTAGGATGGCAGAAACATATGAAGCTGAGCATGTATGGGAAAGCAGCATACAGAACATCAAATTCGAATTCTCATTTTCTTTCCTGACAGCATTTTTGTAGGGCGTTTCTTCACTTAGCATTCTAAAACATATTCATGGAATATTTACATGATAGCTATGACACATTTCTAAAAGGAAAGAAGTTAAGTCTGCACTAGTGTATTTTAAAATATAGTATACCCTTATGGACACACAACATTTCAAGTGCCATGAGAGTGGATTTTTAGTTTACACAACTGAATACCTTAAGTCTGAATTATATAGATCAAAACCATTAGATCAATTATTTAAATAATTTAGCTGATTAAATATATATTATTCTGCATTTAAATAATTTAACTGATTATATATATTCTATATGTATTTATTTAAATAGAAGTGCCTTGAAAAGGTACATAGCTGGCAATGTTTAAAAAAATGTTACTAGATATTAAATGAGAGAATTTTTCCATTCGTTTTTGTGAAGCAACACTTGACAGGTCAGATCCTTGAAAATGTTACTGAAAATGCTGACACTTCTTATTTGCACATATTTTCTTGGGTTATTATATTTTTTTCCTGTATTTTATTAGTGCAAAAGGGAAAGTTAAGAATGCTTCCAAATAAGTACGTGGACTGCATGGCTCTTACCCCAGAAATGCTGTTGTGAAATGCTCTGAGAACTGATAGCAAGTACATTTATGTAACAGTTTTGCAAATACATAAAGCGAAGGATAATCAACAGAAGTCTCATTTGTGTAACAGCTTTGACCCATTAGGGGCTTTTAAATCATGCATCACTGACTTCAGGGTTGCTGTTGTCAAGCTACTTACAGATCCCAGTTAAATCAGGCATTTGGTATTTTTGCCCTCGCTCGCCTTTGTTTACCAGCAGGAGACAAAATATTTAATTAGTTTTGGGGCATTTCTAATCTGCTCTGGGCCAGCTCCAGCCACAGGGCTGGACGCCACTCCTGACTTAATTCCAGTCAGGCTGTCCCCTACGCTGCAACATATGGGGAACCTCCAAGCCTTTAGCAAAAGTTGCAACTGAACTATCTGAGGGGTGGGACCTCCCTGCTGGGAAAATGCCGCGCCACAAAGCGAAAGGGGCCAGCGTCACCAGCGGAGGTCAAGGCAACACTCAGACCAAACAGCATCTGGCAAACTGTGCCAAGTAGAAATCAATGAGGAGCAGTGCGCTGGGTAGTAATTTTATGCCTGTTTGCACAAGAAAATAACTCCTCCTGCAATGAAAACTTGTTTTATCAAAAGCTTGCAGCGTCCTTGGATGTCACTCTCTCCGTTGTTGCTTCGTGTGTTTTTATTTCAGTCCATAAACTGTGGCACGATCTATACACGGTTCTGTGTTGGGCAAGCAACATTAACTGTAGCATTCATTACATTGTTGGGAGATGAGGAGTTTTGAGAGCCCTTTCCCTAATTGGTTAGGAAGTAGCTGTATAACTGTAATTCATTTCCAAAGTGCATTACATTCTCTTACTCAGGTTACAAGAGTGAGTCAAAGGGTTTGAGAAGAAAAAAGAACACAGCTCCTAATCTTAGGGATTTATGACAGTTCCAGCCACTGTCAACTGTCGCAGCCCAGTCCACTTGAAACCTACCCTTGTTTTATTATTCCCATTTTTTGTTCCTGCCTGTATCCCTACTTTTATCTCTTCTTGTGGCCCTTGTTTTTTCCCCATTTCTTTTTATTGCTTTTTCTCTTTCCCCTGAAATTCTAGGTGCTGGTGTTTACCTTAAATATTGTAAGCAGATTACCATTCAATTCAGTGAGATTACTTAGGTTTGAATATTAAATATACCCAAGTCTTTACAGGTTTATTACAGTAGACACCATATTTTATCCCACTCAGAGATTCTTGTGTACTTTTCCACTTCTCAAAACGGGACCATTCTCAATGGCTTTTGTTTTTCGTCTACTTGTCAAGAAGTATTTTTATTTTCCACAGTTTCAACACTCATTTTCATACTTAAGCTATCTTGTATTGTCCTGCACAATAATTATTTCTGTACTTTGAGTGAAGCAAGTTGCAGGTTGCAGAGTCTTTATGGTACAGAGACTTTACCCAGGCCATGGTGTGTCACCAGTGGATTGCAGCGCTCGTTTTCGTGTCTCCCTGGTTTGCTGTGGCTGCAGGTGCAGGGAAGATGTCACCTTCACTCTGGGGGTCTTGATGCCTCTTGAGAGAGGATATGGACAGGGACTTCTCACTGGAGGAGAGAGTGGAGAAAATCAACCTTCTTGGTGGAAGGAATAGCAGGATGGGTGTTCATAGAGGCCATTACTGCTCCTGTCCCATGGACAGTTGCCATCTGAGCAAAAACAACTCACTAGAAGTGAGGTGGACCAGCTGTTTTTGTCTTTGGGACAGAAACAGTGCTTTTACTCAGAAGTGCATTTTTGTCACAGTTATAAATCATACAGAAAAGTTTTAATATAATAGGTAACAGGCTTTTTTTCTTTTGAATTATGTCAAGCTACTGGCTTGATCAAAATCTGCATGTGCCAGCAGTTCGTTTGTTGGCTTGGTTTTAAATAAGAGTTTTTCTGATGAGGTACCTGGGAAACTCAGAGGGAGCACGTTCTTACATTTCTCTGCTTTGATCCCATCTCCCTTTCTGTACTCCTCTCAAGAGTAAACAGAAACCTCCACTCCTGTAACAGTTGTCTCTTCCCCAGGCTCTGATAAAGTGTCACTGCCAAGACTAAGAGTCTGGATGGACTGTATGAGCAGCTTTAGCTCTGCTGTGTGTCAGGGAGACAACCCCCACATATCAAGACAAAAAGGTTTATCAGAAAAGAAAAAGGAGCTGTCATTTCACACATAATGATCTTCAACAGGTAGCCAGGGAGAGCCTTCTAGGGAAGTAATTTATTCCACAATGAAATTCCAAACTGTCTTTCAGCACAGTTACCTGTTCAGTTTCTGGTTTTAGGAATTTTTGTAGGTTTTGTTCTGAATTCCAAAGGAAAAAAAGGCATTTTAAAAGCTAACTTGTGAATGGTCCTGCTATATTTTTTGTCTAATTAAAACCAATAAAAATTAGTGTAGAACAGCTAAAATTAGGGGTTCTTTTGACAGTGATTGCATTAATGTTGATGTGTTCCTTGTGCTTCTGATGGCATAGCAAATAAGTAACTTAAGAGTTACTTATTACCATGTATAAAAAGAACGTTTTTTCACGGAGTCAGCGTGGGGAACTGACACCCTGTAGCTGTGGTATTGCCTCCCTTGCCAGCAAAAGGGTGACATTTCAGCAGGTAAGACGTATCAACAAATCACAGCCTCTGCTTGAGACTGACCATATATTTTGATTAAAGAAGAACACTGAGCTGATTTCCTGTTGAGAGGTTTTAGTTCTTTGCAGCAGGTGTAGGATTTTTGGTTTGGTTTTGTTTGTAGCGCTGGTGTTGCTTCGGTGTCAGGGTCTCATTACCCTTAGTTACACTGATGAAGTTTTAAAAGCAAATGCATTCATCCTAGTTCACCTATGCTGCTTCCTAAATTGCTGGGCTTTGGCTGTTGCCATCACTGCAGAATCCTTTTGGAACAAACATCTCTGGTTTGAGGTTAAAAGGACCATCCAGCTGTGTTTGGAGGGGGTGAACCATGGGAACTCACCTCACTGCAGCCTCAAAGAGCCCCCAGTATTTTCCTGAGGGCACTGTGATGCACAGGTGTGAGGAGTGAGCAGGATGAGAACGGGACATTATCCTGTGAGACACCTGAAAAAGTCAGAGGAAGTGGAGGGGCCACAACAGAGGGAAGTCAGGAGGGACTAAGAGATAAATAACCTCTGGAGCATTATTCTCTGCACATGAGAGTCCTGAGTTTATGCTTCCTTCTGCTGTCACAACCACCTACTTCATCTTTCTAATCCTAAGGTATGTGGTATTTTAAAAGGTTATAATTTATCACTTGTGCTACTACTTACCCTGTTAGAGGTTTTAGAGAACAGGTTAGGAAAATACTTATTGAAGATCATAAAAGCAGTAATTCCTGTCTGGATTGAGGAGGGTAAACTGGATCTCTTCCCTTGTCCATTCCTTGGTGTCTTTAAGGTAGTGCTTTAATAATTCTCAAGCTATATAGTAATGGAAGGTCTTGTCTGGAAGACTCTTGTCTCATTGAAATTGGGTAAACAGGAAAATAAAAGGTCACTGTGTGTCTCCTGTTGCATGTTTTTAGGTCCCCATGTGGAAAACATCAGGACAGCTTTTGCAGATCCCTGAGTGTGTGCAGGTGGAATTGATCTTGGTAGATAACTATATTTTTGAGCACATGAGATCATATATGGTGCCCAGTGCTCAGAAAATTCACCAGCTTTTTAATATGTCAGAGCTTTTTTTGCTGCTTTAGTGGTGCAGTGGGTTGTGATTCATTCTAAGTGGAAACTTCTTTCTTGTGAGCTGTCCTGTGTATATGTATGTGTACAAAGGAACATAACATAATGATATTCAATATATAGTGTGGGTGAGAAACAGTTAAAGGTTCAAAACATGTTCCTCTAGTGCCATGAGAAAAGGAACCCTTCCTCACTTTTGGTTTTTCAGGAGGTTTCAGACCTCCTGCTGCAAAAGCATGCTCTGACACAAAGTTATGTTAAGAGGGTGTTCTGTGCAGGATCGCTGTGGAAAGCTGTGCTTTTTGAGCCTCACCCGAGGGAAAGTTACCTGAGAAAGATAATGTGGAACAGAGAGGGTGATTGGCAAGGAGAAATGGGTAAATTGAGGGGTGGTAAATGGAGGGTATGGCAAGTAGAGCCTTAAGTGTAGTTGGGAGATCTACATGAGCTACTAGAAAGAAGATTTCAACCAGAGACTGAAGAGGAAACTGATATGTCCTGAGCACTCAGACGAAAGGGTGTCCAGGATGAGGGTGGGAGGCCCTGGGTGAAATGATTGCAGACTCCTCTTACAGGTGTAGATGTCTACTCAACTTCCCAGTGTTAGTTACTGTCAGTTCAGGATACAACATTTTCTGGTAGTCCTATAGCCCTGAGAGGGAAAACAACGCAAATAACCAAGGCAGGGAAATACAATTCCACACACCTGTGTGTGATTTCTGTGAGCTGAGCCAAATGTTACAAGAAATTGGGTCCTTAAGGATGGCTGTGTTTTGGTAGCTACCCACCTGCTCTTAGTCAAGCAGCACACGGTGCCAGTCCTTGAGCTTCCCTCAGTGTAAACTGCCATGCTTTTAGAAAGGATCTACCTGAGATGAACGAGTCAGTTCTGGCTGCCTGGGAGAGGTAAGATTCTAGTTTTGATAT
>JAYRBT010000178.1:1198340-1213982 GCA_036023395.1 Myiotriccus ornatus | reverse complement strand
GGGGGAAGAACCTTGTTCTAATATCCAACCTGAACCTGCCCTGACATAACTTCAGGCCACTCCCTCAGGTCCTGTCCCTGGTCCCCACAGAGAAGAGATCAGTGCCTGCCCCTCTTCCCCTCCTGAGGAAGTTGTAGTCAATAGATTTGCTTTCAGTGATCAGAGCAGCTGAAATCTGCTCTCCTTTGTGCACAGCCATGGTGTGACAGTGGGAGCTGACTTGTTGCTCTGCATGTATTAATATTAGAATTATTTCTTGAATTCCAATGAACTAAACCCATGCAAATCTGCTGTGCAGTCATACTGTATTTTCTCCTAGTTCAGAAGCTGGAAGAATAACAAAATACCAAGAACAATTGTACAAAGTTGTATTTTTCACAACAGTAACCAGAGCCAGTCAGCAGCTTTCTTGGGGCACCTCTTTCCATGAGAAAATGACTGAGTGGCAAAATCTGCAAGATTTGTTTGGCCAACACTCTAAAAGAAGCCTCCTTCATTATTCTCTCTGCTTCCTTTGCTCTTCAGTAATCTAAGACTTTCTGGCTGCAGTTTCCAGGAAAAGCTTTTCAGTAGCATAGAACTGAGACTCCTCTGCTCTCTAGGGTGAGGTTGGTCCTTTTCATCAACCCAAGTGTTTCTCTCATTACAAAGGGAGAGGTGGGAGATGAGTACATAAGAACATTTGAAGTTGCAGGATGTTCTGAAGTTTGAGATTTTTGTTGAACTGGAATGAAACCACAGACTTTCAGGTCAGGAGGACATTTTGTGCTTCTGACAGCTCTAAAAAAAAAGGGAACATTCACCCTTTGGTCCCTGCACTACCTGATTTGCCTTGTGCTGGGGGTGCAGGGGTATAGATGCTGGTGCTTGTCCCTACAGTGATACAGAACCAGCTCTTGGCTTCAGGCAGGAAGATAATAGTGAGGCAAGGCAGGGAGAAGCAAGAGCAGTGGTGCCCATGGATCTGTGCTGAGCCCCTGGAAGCCTTTGGGGCAGGTGGGCTGGTCAGGGCCGGCTGAAATAGCAGAGGGGTTGTATTTTCTAAGCAGGGATCAAAGTCTTTGTTTTTGACCAACTTGGTTATCAGCCTCTGTATGTGTTACGATGAGCTCTATTATGCTCAGGGGCACTCAAAACCATGTTCTAGCTGTTCTGAGTTTGAATTCATACGTAGTTTAAACTGGTTTTTCTTCAGTCTACTTCTTAGAGAATAAGGGGCTAAAATGCATTAAAATACTGTATCATAGTAGTGTCTTTGATGAAGAGATTCATGTGCTCTGTCAGGCCTGTGTCCTGAAAGCTCTGTCCCCCTCTCTGAAGCAGTGGTGTATCATGCTCCATGCCTTTTTCTGAGCCAAGGAAATAGCCATTGTTCACCTCCCAGCAGAGCAAGCCTTTTACAACCTTATGTGGGTGAAAGAAGTTGCTTTAAAAACACCACCATCTGTACTTATCACACAGGTTGTCATGGAAAAACAGTTGGTGCAGCCACAGAAGATTTCAAACACGGGTATAATGGCACAGTACCTCATCCTCTCTCTGTTTGATGGGATGGTCTCATTATCCTTCTTCCAGTAAAATATGGGAGGTGGCATTCCCACAACTCTGCACTCTAATCTGACAGGGTACCCTTCTGGAACGCCACAGTTCTGAAGCTTCTCCAAGAACATGGGGGCTCTTTTTACTTCCTTCGCTGGAAAAAGAATTATTGAACAACAGATACTTTATTATTTGTTTTGCTTTGAACAGTGTGGAAGAACATGATCAAAATTATTCTTGTGATACCGAAATAGGCAGTGAATTTTGAGTGGAAGGGATGTGAAATGTCATGACATAACCTCTGTAAGGGAACATAAAGTAAATAATAGGCAGGACTGAAGTTTGCAGAAGAATGTGTGCATCTCTGGTGGGTCTGAACATACTATCATGGCAGGAAATTAATACTAGATTTATGAAATTCAATACCTCAGATCTTGAAAGGCTTTGTTAAGGAGTAGTATTCGGATTTATGTTTTTCTATTTATAAACATTTTTAATAAAATGTGGACTGACATCTGGGACACCTCAACATATATTATGAATTCGAACACCAAGGATTTTCTGGGGAGAAAATGAAGGATCATTTTTCCCAGACAAGAGAGGTAAGGTGATGATGAGGCAGAATTCTTACAGCCCTGTGTTTAGTACCAGGAGTGCCCCTGTCAATTGAACACCAGGTGCATTTCCCTCCATCAGAGGAGTTTTGTAGCTGTTGGTTTCTCCCGGTCTCGGTGCATTAACTGTTTATTTATACTTGTCTGTAGGACAGGTTTGAAGAGGCGCATACGAATAACTACCTCCCTGTCTAGTTTTTCCAGTCTTTCAGCGTTTCTTACCTACGACAGTGAGCTCCAGACTAAATGAATTTTGTCCTGTTTTGTTAGTGGCAAGGCAGGTGTAAGTCCCAGCATCGTTCTGGGAGAGAGGATCGATGAGCAGCGAGTGAACTCCGGTCTCTCTCACCAGCATCTTGTGGGTGCCGTCGGGGAGCACAGGTTTGCCGTTGAGCAGCCACGTCAGGTCTGGAGTTGGTAACCCACTCACCTGGCACAGAGTGAAACAGCTCGACACAAACATCCAACTGACAAAGAGAGTTTAGTAAATTCATAGGGAGGCTTTTTTTTTTTTTCTTCAGATGCCATCTGAGTGATGGCAGAACACAGGGCAGAAATATTTGGGGTTTAACTATTTCTCAGCTTCTGTTTTTCTGCTGACCAGTTCCAAAAGGGAGAAAACCAGAAAACAAGCAAGCAAAAAGAGAAAAAAAAATACATGAAATGCTTTCATTTTTCTTAGCTGGAAAGGAAGAAACTTGGTAACATGAGATGCACAAAAGACTCCTAATAATCTGCTAGTTTGCTTTTTTTCTTAGTGCTGAGTATAAATCAAAACACTGGATCTAAAACACTACAGAGTTTAATAGAGATGAAGAGTTCTATACAAATGACTATATTTTGTAAAATTTGATGAAAAATAATACTTTGTAGCTGTTGAACTTATGTGCTTCAGAACACTGCAGATTAAGTATTTTTTTTAAATACTGTTAGACTATATTATAATGTTAAAAATCTTTCCAGTGGGTAGCAGTACTCACTCACGTCTAAAATACTGCTTTCCAAACAATATTTTACAAAGCAGGAAAAGGGGGAAGTGGAACTTGCCTGAATGAGCACTGCTTTCTTCTGGTTCATGCTTTCAGGCTTCCCAAGCTCTGCCAGGATAGCAGAGTTAGGAATAACCAAATTCTTTGGCATGCTCCTGGTAAGCTTTACATCGTAAATCAGGGGGCAGTGAGCCTTGTTCATCCTCAGAGCACTAAGTTGTGCTTCAGAGTTTCTACCCACTTGAGGGCAGGAGCCTTTCTGGAGCATGGAAGAGGTGAGTGTCAGCATTCCCACCTTTGCTGTGCTACTGGGACATAGAGGGGCTACCAGAGTATGCTGGAGCAGATGGTTTTCTTAAGGGTGTTCAATCACAGGATGCTCATTACATGACCTCTAACCTTTGACAGCTCCCTCATGCTGGGGATGTTTCTGCATCTAATAATCAAATCAACTGGACTCTGTTCCCTCTTCTTTGGGACTATTAACCTTTGGTAATCCATGTACTGCAATGGGAGCACTTGTTTGAGCACAGTACAATGTGCTGAATCCTCTCCTTTCACTGTTTGGTGCTATGATGGATTATGTTCAAGAATCTGCTAACGGAGCAGGGCTTGTGGAGTTTGTACTGGTAAAGGACACGGTGAACATATCTAGTAATTTGAACAACCTGGCAGGTGAGCCCTCTGTTTCTGGGTTGTGTTCTCTGTGCTCTTCAGTCCACAGAGTGTGTATTCAAAAGAAATCCCCGGAATCAGCTCAGAGACAGTGGCAACGAGAAATAGTTTTTAAAAAGGAAGCATTAGAACTCGAACGCAAAACGTTCATACAAGCAGCAAAGAAGGTGAAAACACCAAGCAGTACATGCACAGAGGTAGGGAAAGTGAGAATGAACAGAGGAACCAGTGAATACCTTACAATCCAACCTACAAAGTCGCCCTTCGTGTGCTACCATGTCACCTGGAGCCTGTAGAAAGTAGGGCCTGAAAAAGCGTTCTTGAACTGCCTCCTTGTCTCCCTCTGGCACTCGGGGTCGTGTTCTGCAACACAAAAATTGCATGTGTGTGTTTAGAAGTCAACCCTTTTTTTCCTATTGCTTAAAAAAAGGAAGGACTTGGGGGAAAGGGTGAACAGATAGCTTGAGTTATAAAACAGGGCAGAAAGAAATGGACTGCTTTGTAATTGAATTCATTCATATTTTCCCTTTAGAAAGGTTATCAAGTTAACTATATCATGTAATATCCTTGGATTCCCAAGCTGGCCTTTGCTTCTTTTTGCTTTTTTTTGACTGAATTTCATTTTGCTAATCCCTCCCTTGCCTTTAGTTCCACTGCAACAGGTAAATGAAATCATTCTTAAACTTCCCTGTATTTGAGGATGACCTTAAAAATATTACAATATAGAAGTGACCTATGTTGGAAGGGAACTGCTGCTGTTACTTCCATTTTAGGGTTGAGAACCGAAGTTCAGTGAGTGCCTAGAAGTACCGTAGCTGGTTACTTTGGATGCCTTCAGTGAGCAGCATAAAAAAGGTCTGAGGGTTTTTTTTCCTTCACCTGTGAGGCTGAGTTGTTGGTATTCGGCCCCGCACAGGGACACTTTGAACCATCAGGTGGCCTGAACAACTGATTCTGCCCTGCAAATCACAAAGGAAACAGCATTAATAGTTGGTTAATAGCTTATTTCATTTTAAAGTATAAATATTGGACATTTACAATGTCTTAGGATTTATTTTTATAAAGTAGCTGGAAAGGAGGAAAAATTGAAACTGGAAAACGTTGCTTGATCTGCTCAAATGTACTTCTAAATAAGCAGCCAGTCTAGCACTGGGGTGAAGGAGAATGCTATTGGGGTTGAAACTATTTGCAGATCCACATCTTTGCATCCTGTATAAAGAATAATTGTGTTTGGTAACACTTTCAAACTTGATGTAACTTTTTATTTCTCCTTGCTTGAACTGATATTTCTCCTGCCTGAAATATAATGTCTGTCTTGTCTCCACGTCTCAAAAGGTACCTGCCAGTGGTCAGAAGTTACTGACAGGAAAACTGTCCCTAATGGTTTTTGACTGGATGTGTTAAGAACAGGGGATTAATTTTATCAGTCTTCTTCCCATGTGTTCCTCTCCTATGCTCTGAAGCATCTGATTTGTGATACAGTCACCACCCCGTGTCAGCCTAGGTGGCCCAATCTGTGTTCTTATTAAAGTATATTAGAAAAAGGTGAAACAAGCATTTTTGTAAAAGACAGTAAAACACCTTACTTGTGGGTTTGCAGCCATAATAGTGTAGTTGCCATCATCATCATTGGTAGCAGCTTCAATATGTAAAGAACACGTTCCATCTTCGTCTCTGTTCATTTTGAAATGCGTGTTTTTCTTTGAGATCTGCTTGCCATCCTTGAACCAGTATACCTGCAGCGATCACACCCCCACACCCCTGTGACTTAACACTTGCTCTGTAGCGGAACAGTGACTAGAAAAACGTAGATCAGAACATGACGCGAGGTGACCAATAGCTAGGAAAAATGTTAGAATATAAACTTTGCAGATGGGTTCTAATGTGAACTAGAATGATTCCAGAAAGCTTCACATCCCAGCTGGACCTGTCAGGTCCTCTTTTCTTGGCTGTGGACTGGTTATCTCAGTTCCCATCTTTCTGAGAAGTTAACTTTCTGAGGGTTTATGCAGTTCTGTTTCTCTTGCAGTCAGGTGGTTTGAGCAGTCCCTATGGTACCCCAAGGCCTGATACATGATCAGGAACAGATATTGTTATTTAGAAAGGGGAAGGCAGTGATTACTTTTAGAGCTCTCTCCACAGAGCCATGTTCTTAGGAGTGAGACTTTCCAGAGGGAGATATAGAAAATGGTGGGTAGTTGTTTTTTATTCCTCTACTGGTAACAGTGAGAATGACTTACCTTAGGAACAGGTATTCCAACTATTTTGCAGGTGAATATGATAGGGGAGCCTTCCATTACCCGAAAATGTTTGAGTCTCTTATCAAAGATGGGGGCTATGTATTTGCCCGTAGGGATTTCCTCGTGTTGGACCTCATCGTCTGATTCATCCACCGGGGTGCGTTCAAGGCGAAATTCTATTTCATTCATCAGCCTCTGCTCAAAGCTTGAAATCCTGTATTCCTGCAGGGTGAGAGAGCCACAGTTCTGAACTAAACCGCTCATGTTCTGGGGTATTTGCAGTCTTTGGCACTTTTAGACTACTAAAATGAGTGAAAACTGTGAATTTGGTTTGCAGACGCAGATGCTGCATTTTAAGTTTACAGAATGTATCTAATGAAACTGAGTTGTTTTCAAAGACAGCAAAAAAAAAAAAAATCAAACTCAATTCCTCTAAGTCTAGGAAGAAAGTGAAGTATTTTCAGAGTAATTTACCTTCAGGTTAAAACTGGAACTGATTTCTAGCTGGTGTAACTGAGAAAGCAAAATATGTATAGCACATTTAAATCCTTGAAAGATTAAACAGATGATGCAAGAAAGCCAACATATTCCTACATAAATGAGCGCTTCCAGATAGCTTGGTGGGATTATGAACCTTCTCCTGATGCCCTGAACTCCATTAGAAACATCTCATGACCCAGCTTGCGAGGGCATCTCGCTTAAGTCCTTAGAAACTGCCTTTTTTTGGGAAGCTTGTGGTACCTGTAGAAACCAAATCAGTTTGCTCAGCCCTGGATTTGTGCAGACTGTAAATCCAGAGCTTGCATTCCTGCTTCTGTCGAAGGGCAGGGACATCTCTGAGAGCAGACTGTGTTTTATTTTTATTCTGTGGCAAGCCTGGATCTTCAGACTCTCACTTTAATATGTCAGATAGATATTACAATGCATTTTATGGCTTTGTTATAGCAAGGAAATGATCTGTGGCTTGGGAAAGAAATACTTGAGTAATTCCAAAAGTGCAATTCTTAGGGGGTTTTTTTGTTGTTGTTGTTTTTTTTTTTTAATAGTATTTTAAAAACCTGTGAATAGCAAAATACAGCCAATCCTTAGATTTATTCAATTTGCTGAAAAACCAAGGTTTGGAAAATGCATCTTGTCTGAAATCTTGCAGAAAGTTAACTAAAGAACTAGCAGATATCCCAAATCACTGGCACTACATCCCTGATCATGTAGCTGTTCCATCATATTGCTGATTATGCTCTTGACCAGCAGTTCCCAGATAATAAGGAGAAAAGATGGAGGGGTAGCACAAAATTTTAGCTAACAACTCTTCTGATTTTGTCAGGAGACCAAGGAGACAAGTGGCCAAAAATGTAGACATTACAGTGGAATTTTGGGGAGACAGGGATTTGTGAGACTTGGGAGTGAGAGGAAGGAAACATGGCAACCACAAAGTGAACAAGGTTGGAAATTCCCACGGTGGGATAAACGCCCTGGTAACACCTGATTTTGGAACGGTGGTGGCACGTGATGCATGTCGGTCTCTTCATCCAAAATCTCTCGTTCACGGGGAGCTTAGGTTAACGAATGCCCCCCATCGAGACCTTCCTTCCCTCTAACACTTCCTTCCCCCCTGTCTGACAGGGCCGGTCTGCTCTCCCTCACTCTCCTGCCAGTCCACCTTTGCTAAGCAGGAGCTTCCAGCTGGCAGGTCTGTGGCACAGCGAGACGGGCCAGGGGCTGCGAGCCAGGCGCTGGGTGGTACCAGCCACCTTCCCAGCGGGCTGGCCAGCAGCTGGGAACCACCAAACAGCCTGATAAAGTTTCATCTTGTTGAGCTTTTCCTCTCTCCTGCAGCGTGTGTCAGCAAGTTGTTTGGATGGATCACATTGTCATCTTAGTTAAGCCTCCGTAAACCCGGAGATTCTCTAATTTCTCGCCAACTGAAGATCACGTTTGAAGTTTTGTTCTCCTTCCGCTCGTTTGAGAGCTCTCAGTAGTTTCCTTCGTGTTGTTCAGGTAGTTCTTGACAGCAGAGAGCAAAATCTACGGCAAAGATTTGACCTACTGAGAAAGGTTTTACCTTGAGTGTCTGAATTTTCCGGTAGGAGCTGAAGATACTCCCAAGTAATTCTCCTAAGAATGAAATTGTTTTCAGGCATTTGACATGCTGTGTGACCTTTGGAAATGTGGAGGCTAATTAAGGATTAATTAAGGTAGGAGTAATCTTTGCTTTCTGTCACCTAATGATTTGTCACACAAAAAAAAGGTCGGGGCAACAAAGCAAATATGGTACAGAGAGTCTCATTTCTGCCTCTTTAAACATGTTACTGGTTTTTTGTAATGAACCTCTTGAAAATTATGTAATTATTTCTGGATATGGGTTATATGACAGCATAATTCTAAAGCTAAGTACACTGTTCTGCAGACATGTTTCCCATTTATCATATTTGAGCAGTGTTATTCCTTCACAAACATAAACCATTTGTTGACTGTTATGTGTGTTTGGAAGGCAAAAGGGCTGATGGGCAGAGTAGGCAAATTGAGGCATAAGTGGGTTATCTCAGAAGTTAGACACAGTAAGCTCATGAGGAATTTTTGCTCGGAGAGGGCAACTCTGAACTCTGATTAAAATCAAATGAGCGGGGATGGAAAGTGTTAAGACTTCCCAGAGTCTGAGAGCTTAGTCTAGAAGGCTCAAAATTGGAAGAGGGCTTTTGCAAGAGCCAACACTTTTCCATTGTTCTTTATTATTTTACACTTAAAAACTGAAGAAAAGTAGGGGGGCTGCATCTGCTCTTGCAGACAAACCAGTTCGATCTGTGTACTCTGGGACTCAGACCAGTTATTTACCGCCCTGTGAACCTTACCAACAGTTGGCATCGTTCTTTTATGGCACTGCATGAGTCTGGCACTGGGTTATCTCAGTTGTGTACAGTCTTCAGCTTTACTGAGTGACATGCATGCCTTGTTAGCCCCACGAAGCCTGAACGTGGTGACTTTTTCAGAATCATGTAACTAATCTCTGAATCAGATTTTTCTTTAGTTCAATTTTCTGTGTCAGAAACAGATTTTGGAAACGAAAATTGCTAAGGACAAGGATAATGTTTCGTATTCAAAAGCAGTACTATGCTTTTAATACATCCTCAGCTGTCTAGGTGAAGACTGGGACATCATTGCTTGGTCCCTAAAGGGAGTTTTTCATCATGTGGTGCTCTGTAGCAGAGGGAGGTAATGGGGCTGGAAAGGCATTGCCATTACACTTTGAAGGCATCCTGTTAATGAGTAAGGTGTTGGCTGCAGAGCAGAGTTAAAAGGCCCTGAAATACTGTGAGCTGATGGCAGAGTCCAGGATTGTTTATAGATAGCTGAGCTGAGTCAGCAGTTTTTCCTACGGATTTTTATCCAGATTATTGCTGTTCAAAGGAAGTCATGGTATGTAATAAGAAATCAGTAGTGTAGAATTGCTGTAGCCATGATGGCTCACAGATGAAACCAAATAACGCTTAAGGACAATTAACATCTTTCATTTCCTCTACTCCAAAAGTGCCCATTTGTCTTAACCAACTAATATAAATTAAACTAACATTTTCAAATTGTGCTTAACCAAATTAACCTTGCATCTCTTTTAGATCTTAAAAAGTTTTCTGTGGACACAGTGTATCATTTTTTTCCTGGCTGATGTGCTGAGGACATCAACTTCCTACAGACTACTTCATTAAGAACTAGGGGCACTTTTTCGTTTTCACCTGTCTGCTTGCAGAAGAAAACATGATAGAGGGAGGAATGCATTTCATGGGCAGGTTTTCTCTCACGTTTCTTTGCATGTGACTCTGGGTGTATGTGGGTATAAAAGCAGCAGTTTGGGAGGATTTGCCCCCATTGCTGCACTGTCAGCACTGGGCTCTCATTCCTGGAAGCTGCTGCCCTGCCCAGGGAAGCCCCAAGTGTCGTTGTGTAGGAACTGTGCAGGCTGACTGCACAAGTTTGGACTGGTCATTTTAAGGAGTTATGTTCAAAAATACATTTCAAAGTTAGGGTTCCCACAGCCCCAGAGTGTTGTGCTCATACTTCAGTCTTAGTCTTTCTGAATGTGTTGGTCAGTGTGCATATGCTGGTATAAATTTACACACAAACCAAGTTAACTTTCCTGTGAAAATCTGAATGTCAACATGCATAGACTGAAGGTGCTACACAAAACTTCTTACAAAGAACAGAAACCTCTGAAAAAAGGGAAAATACACTGTTGTATAGAGAATATAATCTTGGGGGTTTTTGCTTGTTTGGTGGACTTTCTGTTAGGATTAGCAAGAACAGAAAACAGTTGTTAACATGGCTTTCTGAAGAACTGTTTTTATCACAGAAGCCACGAACCTATTTCTGAATGTGATTATGAAAGTGGTGTAGGGCAAAGTGTTTGTGGTTGTGGTTCAGACAAGTATTTTGTTAAGCATCACATGAAGAACAAGTCAGTGTGATCACTGGGTACAATGGGAGAACTAGGCTGCAGTTCATCTACTGAGGAGACTGAGGGAAAGAGCACAGAGGTTCCAGCCCTGGTGTTGAGTCCAAAATGCAGGATTGCAGCGATGTTTTTGGCAGCTTTCCTAGAACGTGGAACTTCTACAGGCAGGGATTCACACACTTGTTTAATATAGTAGCTAGATATTTAAAATTGTGCTATCTACTAGCAAATTCAAGCTCCTATCTAGTGATGTGATGTGATGTGCTGTACGAAGTATAATGTATATAATGCATATATATTATAATTGTATCTAATTGTCTATGCTGAGTAGACTGCAAGTGTTGCAACCTGGTTATTTCTCTTACATGTCATGCTGTTGTTTGGTGTGCACACTGTGCAAAAGGGGAGCAGGTGGTGTTGCATTAATATTGTCAGAGTATAGCTACAATGGTAGGAGACCTAAAACTGAACTGGCCAAAGCCAGGAAATGTGCTGGTGAATATGCATCTCTAGTGGAAATTTGGGGCACTGAAATACACCTTCCCTTCTGGGGAGCTGCTTGCCCTTGCAAGGAATTTCATGGAGTGTAGGACTTCCTGTAAGGTTCTAAGCACCTTTGTTTATGAAATCAGGTTCTAAAATCCTGCATCTGTTGAAGTTAAAATCTATCTTTAGCAAGATTCAGATCTTGGTGAATATACACGCTAACAGTTAGTAGAAGCTTGTAGAATCAAAATAATCTGATGTTAGCACAGTAACTCATGGAAATTGCCACAAACAGAAAGGCTAGAGGATCTCTGTTCAAATGTCGATTCTCATATACTGTGTAACAATTCTGTTGGCCACTCATTGCCTACTCTAGACAAATTTCCCAGTTTAATCCCAGCTTTGTAACTTTTACTAGATTGGCTTTTTGGCAGACTTATTCAAAATCCATATAACAGTTTCTCTAAGAAACTGGCCTATGTTGCATCTCAGTGTCTCTTTCCAAGCTGTAACACTCATTGGCTTCCCAGTCTAATCTAGGCTGCTCTGACTGAAGTCTTCTTTTTAGTTTGGATTCTCTCTCCTCACTTTCACTGCTCCCCTTTTCAGCAGTGGGAATCAAAAATCAACAGGTCCAACACGGATGCTTTTGTTCACTGGTCATGCCCCATGAAGAGGTGCCATTTTAGCAACTTCTTGCAGGTGAATTGTACTGTCTTTCACAGCCATAAATATTTTGCTTACCCAAATGTAAATGCAAATCCTGGAGCCAGGGGAAAACAGAAGGGAAAGCAAATGAGGTTGCTGTCCCCAATTCCCACAGACTTAGCAGGGGTGAGTGGCTTAGGAGTGTGTGTGCAAGCACGGGGAGTTCAGGTTCCCTTCCCCACATTGTGAGTTCTGCAAGCCCAGGATCCCTGCTGGGAAAACCTGTCAGTACTTTGTTAGATCTGGTCTTGAGAAGACAGCTACAAGTGGTTGTTCAACTATTCATTCCCACAATTATAGGGGGTTTGTACCTATTAATATCAAGATCTGGTAATTTGTCTTGGTCAGGTTCTTATATCTCTTCTCATTTCTGGCATAGAACAGACAAGCTTCTGTGAGGACTCCTTGTGGTTTAATTCCCCTCCTTAATCAAAAATTGCCTACATTTGCTGACCTTTGAGAGATGATGCCAAGCTTGATTTTGAGGAAGATTTTTGGAGTGATTGAATTAAATGTAATTCTTGTCTCCTGAAAAACAGTTTATGGTGATTCTTAGGAACTTTCTGAAGCTGACTGCTTAAGTTGGGAACTGTGAGGAGATAGTTCTGTTTGATCAGTGCTGAGGTGTTACTGGTGTTGGATTGTGCAGCCTTACAGGCCTTGGTTTTTAATGATCTAAAAGCTTTTGGACAAACCCCACATCTTTTTTGCTCTGAAATTTCTTATCAAATGCTCTCTAGCAAAAATAAAGAATAATAATGTAAGGGCTGTGCATAATTTTCTAAACTCTTGTAAGTTTACTCTTTGTCCTAAAAGTAAGGCTGCTGAGTCTTCCATAAGACATAACCAGTCAATGTTGCCATTCATGTGACATTCTTCACAGTAAATGACACAGATATGTGAGCACAGTTTGTAGTTTTTATAACCAAAATGTATAAACTAGGCCCAGCTACCTAAATCTCCCTTCCTTTATTGTAAGTTAATTATTTGTACTATTGTACAGGATTTTGAGGTTTAATTACCTCATTTTGCTATTTTGTATTATTTGTATAAAAAAGTTTTGAGGAGATAATATAATTAATTTATAAGTTTTGCCTGTAAAGCCTAATTTCCTCTATAGAGGAAATGTTGAAAATATTTTACCTGTAAGGAAGATAAAAGTCCCAATGGACCAGCCTGACAGATTTTGGGAAGTGGAGATGACGCTGGCTGTGTGTCCCTTCTCTCCTTTCCTCAAGTGGTGCAGTTAGCTGGGTGCTCACTGAGGTTTCGAGACTTGTGTGCTTTGTCTCACAGGATTTCTGCCTCCATCCCCAGCAGTAAGCTCTGAGCTCCATGCTAATAAAACCTTCTGGAGATGAGTGGACAGAGATGCTCTTTATCCTTCTTTTCCCTTTTCCCTTTGCAGAGACACTGAAACCTCCAGGTGTTGTGATTCCCTTTTTTTTCCCTCTCTGCCTCAGTCTGTCTCTGTTTCTTTTCTCCATCACAAACTGGAAGGAAGGATTCCAACAGCTTCCTCAAATGATCCCAGTCATTAAGCTGAAATGCTCTTTGGAATGTCCTGCTAATAGAGGGCCTGTTCTCATATGCCTGAAAGTCTAAAGTTCTGTTCTTTGAGCTGGAGAAGGTGATAGAAAAGCTCAGGTTACAGAAGCTGTTCTGAAAGGTGGAATTCCCTTTGCTAATTTTCCCTTGCTAATAAAGAACACTTCATTATTTGTGCACCCTGGGACAGCACCAACACTACACAATGTACCTACTGGCAAGGAGTTCAGCCTGTCCTTATGGGAGTTCAGAGTTATAAATTTGACTGTCCTCAGGCCAAGAAAGAAACTTGAGTTAAGTCTCCTGTATCCTGGGATTTGTCCTAACCTCCTCCTGGGACTGCATAAAGCCAATCCTCACTTAGTGTATCTTCTGTTTGAAAGAACAGAGCAAACCTGACCGAAGATGTTTGGGTGTAACTGAACTGAAGCATGTATTTTTATTTTCAGCACTCCCAGTTGTGTTGGAATTTCACCTGGCAATGCTGCAGAAATGACAGGGTGTTTTTTCCTGGTATCAATTTAACACAGATCTGCCATGTATAGAATGACAATGTCTCCTTTTTCATTCCGTGTTAACTACAAGAGTGAAAAACCAGGACAAAAATCTATGGGTGTGGATCCAGCACTCCAACATATTATTATCATGATGTTGATTGTTCTAGATAGTGTAAAGCAATAGGAATTTTGGAAAATACTGTTCATCCTCTCATCTATTTAAATAATCACTGCTTTCGCTGAGGAGCAGACTCAGATGTGCAGTTGCTGGAATCAGCAGTGAAGTCTAGCCATGCTTTTCCTGGATGTGGAAGAGTCAAGTCAGAAGGTGGGAACTCAGAGGAAAATGAGGGAACTTCTATTGAGTAATTCCAGAACTGTTTTTTAGTTCATTGGAATTATAATGACCATAACAATTAGAGAAGTGCCAGCTGGAGGCTTTTGGAGGCTTTTCAGTGTTGGAGGAATTTGAGAATCAAGATTTAGTTTTGGTCTCCTCCAGAATCGCAAAAAAATGTATATATAATTTTTGCTGTCAGCAGATAACTTTGACACTAGCAGTGGTCATTGTTTCTAAAGGGTTATCACGCAGTGAACTCAAAAGATTGACCGGTATTTCATAGGAACTCTCTAAATAATTTGTCTTACTGCAGTACAATCAGTAGCCTGAGCTGTGGGACAGCTATGGAGGGCTGCATGGCCAAGGTGGGAGAAGAATAATCACCAACAGGTGGAACAGCTCTCCAGCAATCCTTAGTGTGTCCTATTTCTTTTTTAGTTTCATAGACAGTGTCCAGATCCAGTGGATTTATTGATTCCAGTTAAGAATGAACGGATATTTAATTCCTTGAGCTTTTTTAAAGGCTTGTGATTTTGCTAAACTTTAATAATAAATAAGAAGTCCAGGTCAATTCATATAAGTTTGGAGATCTGGAAAAATAGGTTTAATGCTAAAAATTGACACCCCACTTTAGTTCAACTGAAACTTTTTCCTAGACAGTTTGATTACTTTAGTTTTAAGTTGAGCAACTTGTAAAGCAGAAAAAAGAAAGCCACTGTCCAGAGGCTTCCATGAAAACAAAGAAGTGTTCCATTCCCACCAGCCTCTGAGATGATCAGAAATGAAAAATGCTGGTGAGTCACAAACTAAATCTTCTACAGCTGCATCCCCTCCAGCTTCCTCTTTAAAGCTGCAGTTTGCTATTCCAAACCACTGTTTGCCCCCAAAGCTCACCCTGCAAACACCAGCGGAGCAGCTCAACCACACAAACACCTTTTGTTCCACAACTCATAATACAAGACTTGTTCATGAGTGAAACTTATTTTAATAAGACTTGATTTGCTTACCTGCTGACCACTTTGTTGATTGGCATCCTCTCTGAAATGCAGTTTTCTTTCCAGGTCCTTTACAAGAGCAGCTTTGTTTTCCCGAATGGAATCACCTGTTGCTAATGGCAGAGGCTTCAGATTTTTCTTTGTTGATCCCTGGCTTGGGCTATTAAAAGAAAAATCTGATACTAACATGCAGCAACCAGTATATACATATTTTGTCACCTGTGTGACGATATGTTACACTTCAGTCTGGAGGAGGAAACTGTTATTTTTTTACATAGAAGCTGAAGCACAATACAGGATTTGAGATTTGATTTTTTGATTTTTTTCTTTTTTTTTTTTTGGTACTGTCTTCATGGTGCATTCCATTCCCATGCCAGTAGGAATTAAACCCACACATATTATAGAGAATAAGCATTATAATAGTATAATAAGCATCTCAGTTCCATTTATATTTATCCTGCAATAATTATGTCACTTTAAATGCTAAAGTAACATGTTGTGGAGAAACATGTGCTAAAGAAACCTTAGGTGGACAATGTGTGCATATGACTGTATCAGACAATAATT
>JAYRBT010000178.1:1152658-1183679 GCA_036023395.1 Myiotriccus ornatus | reverse complement strand
CGACACCAGATAAAGGATTGGGGATGACTGAACCATAACGATTCTCCTGTACATCACTTTTGGTAACTGTTAATGACTGTTAATGACCATTAAAGAAGGGACTGGGCAGTCAGGAGGCTACAGCTGCATGTTAAATTGCCACAGGTGTTTGCTTGAGCCACACCACGAAGGAAATTTTGATTATCAATGCAAACAACTTGACAACTAGGAGGACAATGTCCGAAGGCTTTCTGATGATAAAACTGGGGCCATTTAAGGTTTAACACAGTTCATTTGCTGGGCTTTCTCCCACTCTGGTGGGCCAAATGAGATGCTCTGGGGGATGTTCTGTCAGTGCATACCCTGCCCAGGACAGCACTTCACTGCAGGGTAACTTTCAGCAGCCATTCCCGCTCCTTCTCACACCTCAGTGAAACTTGTTTGAGGTGCTTCACAGTACAGGTGTAAACAGTGTTGTGGGTATTAACCGAACCCATACAACATGCAGCACCTTTGGAAACCTGAGAGACAGCTGCCCTCACACAAACAGGAGTAATAACACCAGCACACACCCTAGGATGTTAAAAGACGAGGAAGAACTTAGTGGGTGCTGTGGCTCAGACTACAGATCCCCCTCACCCAGCATGCTGTCTCGACAGTGGCCAAAAGCAGACACTTAGGGGAGAGTGTAGAACAGAGTGAATATATACGTGCATGTATATTAACTTATTTCTCTGGAGTATGGAAACATTCTCTTTTTATCTTTCCTTTTATCTACATTCTCTTTGACTTCTTTCAGGAGGTGTGAAGCAGCACCTAAAAGTAATTTTTAAAAGGTGAAATCACTGGTATTAAAACCAGTAATAGTAGTAGTAGTTTTACAAGCTACCTCTTTTTTAAAGGATTTCACTGTCTCAGTACCATTACCATTATTTTTCTAGTAGATTAAACTGTAGGGTTCTTCAGTAACATTTAGTTAGAAAATACTACTTTTTATTTGTATAATCTTTATTTTGGAAGAACTGGTTTACGCTTCCATTCAAAATACATTTCTTTTAGAAATATTTGTTTTTCTAGCTTCTTCTGACTGAGCTATAGTGTTCATATTCTGTCACAGTCCTATCAGATCCTCTAAAATAAACCTCTTCAAACAGCAGGAAGAACTACACCTAATTTAAACTTTCCTCATAGTGACTTGCCAAATCTCTAATTTCCCCCACTAATAATTAGATACATCAGCCACATCAGGGACATTCTATCTACAATATGGTTTATTCTACTGTAGTTTTCAAGATTTGCAATTGGGGATAATTGAAAACAGTCACATTATCAGGAGAGCAGACCTAAGGTTCGTGCACAATTCTGTGAGTACAAGCACAGACGGGGTGTATGAATGTACAGGCTGCCTTTTAGGTGTGTAAGTCATGCAGGCAACTGTGTACTTTGGGACGTGAGTCACAGCACTTACTCATGTCTTTTTATACACCTCCCTCATGCCTCTGCCTTAGGTTGTGGCCTTGTTTTAGCATGGTAGCTTCAGCAGACAGGAATAAGTATCAAAGAGAATAGCCGGGTTCTAGAATTTGATCTCGTTTTCAGCAGCATCTTTCCAGAACATTAAAATAACTGACATAGTAGAGTGATATTATATTTTGGTGCCCACTTAGATGTGGTTCCTCACTGAAGTGACACAGAGAAAAAACACATTACACAGAATGCTGTGATATAATCACCAGTAAGGTAAAACTCCTTGTGTTGCTCTTGCTTTTCCAGTTAACCTGTCGTGTTTGTGTAGAGGTAAGTCTGTATCACGTGCTTTTGTGAGGCACAATTCTATTTTCCTATAAGCAGATTTAAAAACACCATGTAAGCTAATTTTCCCAATTATTTTAGTGGTATGTGATTAGTAGACTCAAACAAACTGTGAAGCAGGATTGAGTTAATTCTATACTTTGCAGTTAGATTTTCCTTTCACTAGTCCCAAACTTGAAACATAAGTGATTTACAACTTCAGGAAGTTTGAACTTTCTGTTTCCAACCTGTGTTTAGTTCTCCTATGCAGTGTGTTCTTTAGTCACTATTTTCAGCATAACGTTCAAATATTTTGAGACTGAGACACAGGGCGTGTTACCTGCGTGTCACCTCTTTGCAACACTTCTAAATGAAAAACAATTGTCTCTTGTGAAGTTAACTTTCCTGTAAGCCTCTGGTGTGGCCCCATCTACTTCTTGCTTGTTAACAGTTGATTCTATACTTACCACGAAAATGCTGTACGTGGTAGCAATGAAATGTCAGTTCCAAGGGGAGTTCTGACATTGAGATTCGTGGCGTGACTGAAGTAGCAATAGTCCCTGTCACTGACATTTCATTCCTGCCATGGATTGCAGCGACAGCTTCCTCACCCCAGGGAGCTGCACATCCAGCACATCCCCTGCGCCACCTTCATCCGGGGGCGTAATCCATTGACATGGCTGGAGATGCACGTAAGAGAGCCAAAGGCTCCAGGCTTGGAGCACTAAACCAGCTGAATGTTTCCATCTGGCAGCCAGCAAGAAATGTCTTAATCTCGCGTGGCTTCAGAGTCTCGAAAAATCGGTGGTTGGTTGCAGGTCTGCTCTGCTCAAACAAAGCAGCACTAAAATGCACTTTTTAAGCTTTGTGTGGCTACGTTAAAGAATGTTTTCATGGAAACCTCATGACATGCAGCCTGTTTTTAGAACATCAAATCCTCATGACACTTCCAGGATAGCTGTGTATGCCAAGCCATGCAATGTGATTCATAAGTAAAATTAACCCAGGAGTGACGTGCCAAACCATTTGGAAAAATGTAGGCACCTCTGAACCTGAGGGGAAAAATGGAGTGCTCTCCTCACAGAGAGGAGTGGATGTCACACCTGCCATTGCTCACACAGAAACAGGGCTGTAGAGGGAAGCCTGAGAAGGAGGTCTCAAACCTTTGGCACTTTGGAAACATGCTACATATTTCTCTTTAATTCTTACTTCTGTTCTGCAGTATAGTCAGAGTAAAGTAATCACCAGTAACTGTAGTCGTGCTCTTTTGTTGTGAGCTAAAGTTTGAGCTACCTGGAGGCACAAAAACTATGGTATCAATCTTTGCTCATCTCTTCTGTGACACTGCATTCAGCTGATGATCCTGAAAAATAGGTAACTTTTCACCAAAACTTCTAGACAGGGAGGCTTCACAGGCTTCTCAGACCTATGGGTTTGTTACACTAAGGCTGGGTTATCTTAAAAAGCAGTTGGATGGGTCTTTCTGTATTCAACCAGCCATGCCTTAGCTTTCCATATACTGATATTTCACATCAGCTCCCAATTTCATTCCATCTTCTGTCCCTCAGTGAGCCCTTGTACATGCTAGATAGTTACCTACTGTGCCTGTGAATATAATGCTTTGTCATTGCCAATGATATTTTGACCCTGATCCATCATGAGTGTCATTTACACCACCTTTTACATTGATTTCATTTTGTACTGTCTCGCTTTCAAACACGATATCTGCCCTTCATGTTTCCCTCTCCTTTCCATCCCTGTGATCAGCGTTTTTCTAAATCTCAGATCTCTAATTTTTCTCTTATAATCCCCATTACAAGAGTTTAACCACCTGATTGCTCCTAGTGTTGACTGAGTAACTACTTTACAGAGCTTATGGAATGTTGTCCTTGTTTCACAGTACTCTGGGTTCCCACAGTACCACTTTCACATTGCAATTGTATTTAATATATGCCCCTTGGGACTCCTTTCTGTGGCTAGGAAGTCTGTTTTAAGTCAAAGGTCATTAAGCCTTCTTTCTTTAGTTACTACCTTGCCAGTCCCTTTACTGGGACTGATGATATTTTTATTTCTTTTACTTATTTATTAGAATTCATCTCTCCCTGCCCTCCTCCAGGGATACTGAACTAACTCGCCACAAACCTTGGAAAACTCTTACCCTCAAAGCAAGACAGTTGCCTGTTCTGAGCTTGGTTCTGGTCACAGTTCCACAACTGTGGCCAACAAGATGCCTCCTTCACTGTTTTGGAACCTTTACACACCAGATCAAAGATAAGCAGTATTTTTAGTGAGAAAATCCTGCGTTCTTGTGGTCCCCATGGTTAATGGAACACACACCCCAAAGTACATTATATTTTCTGGTTTTCTTGTGCTGCAGCAGTGATTGAAAAGATCACTGGAAGCACGTAAATATTTATCACTCAGGCAAGTGATATTTTTTACAGCCTTTCTTAGTGTTGCTCCTGCACATTAGTGGAGTTGAAAGAACCTTGGATGAACAGGACAAAAGTTTGTTGACAAACAATTATGATGAGGAAACTGTTCAAGCAGCAAACATTCCCAGCTTTCACCATAATACAGCACGTACATACACACACACAAACACGAGGGGAGAGAGTTCAGAGTTACTCCTTGTGATTTATCTCTTATTTCTTGGTTTAAATTGTGAAGCTGAAAGCTGAGCCTGATCTTTTACTTGAGCTTTACTTCTTGGGAGTGATTTTCCCTATGGGAGTTCTTTCTCCCTGTCCCTGTTTTGCTACATCTGGCAGGTGCTTATTCTATCGAAGTGTAAACAGCTCCTGCATTGACTGTCATTCACATAAGGAGCTTATTTTATTAATAAAATGAACAAAATCAATTGCTGAAGTAGAAATCTCAATAAAAAAGCTTCGGTTTTGTTGTGACAAAAATAGATCCGAGTTACAAAGATACCCATCATCCATTTCTGTGCAATCAAGTGGTCCCTGAATTGGTTGCAAGGCAGTCTGGTCATCCCTGACTGATCCGTTGGCTGAATCATTGTTCCTGGGTTCTCCAGTCTGCCCTTGCAAGGCTCCAGTGACTTTATAGTGTCAGCTTCTAATTCAGGTAGTTGTTAAACACCTAAAGATGGCAGGAACACCTTGTTAGATTATGTATGTCATGAGCTGCTGTTGTTGTGGCCTTCTGGAGAAATAATAGAATTAACATTGTGCACTGGAGTACAGTCTATGAACAAGCAATTAATTCAGTGTCTGTTCTGTTCTGAATTCTGTTCTGAATATGAAGAAAGCCAGACTGAGTTTGTCTACAGGTCTATACATGTAAGAGAAGATGATTTCGTTACGGATGATGAGAGAGGAAAAAAATATTTATCATATCCAGGGATCCTTACTGACATTTTTAATATCAAAAAGTTTTATCAGGGCAAATGCCTGGAGAAATAAGTCTCAGAGTCTTTATCTGCAGGAGAAGTGTTCAGAGAGTGTTGCTAATATCTAGGGGAAAATGATATTTCCTGTCTGTTTTCTAAGAAAAAAACCCCACATTTCTGGGATTGTGTTCTCTTTTAGTCAGTCCTCTATGAGGGTAAGGGCTGAACATAAATTTGTAGATCTTTCTTCCTGTGTAATTAATGGTGCATTGTAAATGCTTTTTCCTTCTGAAAAATGAGCAGCTGGTGTGCCAGAAATCCAAGGGAGAGGATGACAGAGATTCTTTAGCACAAAAATCTTCAGAGCATCCGTATTTGGACATTGAGGTAGTTTTCACTGGATGATTGTGGCTATTAGTTTGGTAGGAAAGATGATAAAAGGTGTTGGCTGCTGTAGAAATGCAATTAGAAAATATGAACTATCTGTGAAGGGTCCAAATCATTGGATGCTGAAGGTGCAAACAGTTCTTTTCAATATTTAGAGAAGCAACACAGATTTCTAAAGTGCCTATAAAAGGATAGGCAACTAGGTATATCACTAGGGTAGGTATCTGTGGGTGATACTTCAGTATTAGGATGCAAATATGTGTAGTGCATCTCTAAAAGATGGACAGAGTTTTCTGTTCTGTTGGGTTGGTGCAGTCCCAGCAAAGGAAATATGATTCCACCACTGTGAATGGGAGGTAAATTTGACTAATGAGCTCCCTGTGAACAAATTTGGGTATAGAAATGCTGATGAGAGGTAAGAATTTTCAAGATAAATTTAAAAGATGGAGTAATCTGTTTCTCATTTCATTGATGTAATTGATGGCTTAAGTGTGTACCTTTGTCACATTTCCTTTCATCTCCAGTGAGATTTTCAAGTGTTACTTATTTAACTTTCAAAATCCTCATAGATAGAGGTGAAAAAAGAAGCTTCAGAAATAGCAGGCTAGTCACCCATCATGAATAAGTGCCAATTAACGGGGCTGTCTTATACTTGATCAAACAGAAATGTTTTTTCTAAGGTCTCAGCAGGATCATTGTATGAATCAGGATTAGAACTGAGCTGCTTCTGGTTATAACTGGTGTAATAAATGAACTTCTTTCCCCTCTGTTCATGTGTGGATGTTTTTTGGTTTTGGGATCCTGCTCTCTCATCTCATCTTCAGGCATCACAGCCATTGGTGTTTTTAGTTGGTTTACACAATCAGTCTTGATTTCTATAAAGATAACTAACATTTCTCACTATGGACTTTGCACTTTCTTTTAACTCTGGAAGTACAGTATTTAAAAACATTACTCTGAAATTCAGAGAAAGTAACGTGTCCCAACATATGCTGTCTGAAAACATATACAACCTTTTGTAGAGGGCAATTTTTTTTGTAAATTGATTTTTAATAACCAAGACCAGGAGACTTCTGCCGCAGATTACTGAAACCCATGCATCAGAATATCTGGAAAGAGTAAGGCATACACCTACCATTACAGACATACAAAATGACAAGTGCAGAATGTGTTTACCTGACTTCAGGTGCTGGGATTCCTACCACAATGCAGTCCAACTGCACTTTGGTTCCTTCAGGAACTTCCCTGCTCTTCAGTTTCTGAGTAAAGCGTGGTGGTTGTCCCATAGGCTCATCAGAATATACCGATGCAGATTCTGACTCTGGTTTTAGCTCTGCACTTGTGAATTGATTGATAGATTCCAAGTTTGCTGCCTGTTGATCATCTGTTTGATCAAATGTTTTCTCTGCTTTGTTTTCCAAGTCTTGAGATGCTGGAATGGAAAGCCTTTCTCTGTTTTCCGATGTGAGAGACAGGCTAGAGCTACCTTTTTGAGCAGACTTATTCTTAGAATCAATCTTGCTCCTGTAGTTTTTGCATGTTCGGGGTCTTATTCTTTCTGAGTTGTGAGCTTTGAAAAGCGAGGAGAGCTCCTCAATGAAATCTGCCGCCTTGTTTAGGAATTCCTTTTTAGATTCTGATTCAGAAGGGAGGGGATGTTTCTTTAGATCTTGAGAGCTCCCTTTGGAGCCCTTTGTATTCCTGATATGGTCCTGACAAAAGTTGGAGTGCAGGCCGTTGTCTGATGTTTTCAAAGCTGTAGACTGAGCCATTTGTTTGTGTTTTCCCGGGTTGTTCAGCTGATCTGGGGGATGCTGTGACTGTGCCTGAAGCTCATCCTGTTTAGTTTCCAGTGGATTCTGATCAATAGCTTGTCTTGCCAGGTTTACACTTTCATCAAGCTCTTCTTGGCTCAAAAAGGCAGAGAGATCTGGAAGGTCATCTTGGGCAGCTACCTCATCTGAATCACCAGCAGCATTGCCATAGTGGAAATTATGAGAAACTGGCTCTGATCTGCTTCTTTCACTCTTCCCTTGATGCTTAGTTTCAGCTAAGTAACTCTCTCTCAGAAGCTGAGATATGGAAGTTGAGGTTTCTAAACTGTCGTCTTGCATGCTGCCAACGAAAAGGACAGACAGGACCACACCTTATCAGCGGCACATTCTTTTGATTGCAAACACAATTACAGGCTTTTGAAAAGCAGAACACGGCATTTTCAAACTGAGTCTGAGCACTGAATACTTGCAATAACTGGAAGTAATTGTAAGTATGGCCTTGTTATAAAGGCATTCTGTACATGTGCCAGATGCTGTTGCCTTTACCCAGTGAAGTTCATCTTTGATCACTTTCTGTGTAGATAGCCTTACATAGCTGAAGGAACTGCAAGTGTGATATTTTCTACTCTGTTCCAGGCAAAACTTGAACTACAGGGCTGTTAACTGAGTTCCAATGGCAAATCTCACCTGGTCACAGAATATTTTGAGTTGGATTGAGTTGGATCATTGAGTCCAGCCCTTAAGTGAATGGCCTGTACAGGGATGGAAGCCGTGACCATGGCATTATGAGCACCAAGCTCTGACCAACGGAGCTAACTTAGCTAAGAAACAACCTCAGCAGACAGATGAAATGCTGGATGTTTCAGGGACTGAAAGAAAATAACGGTACTTTTAAATGAAGTAAATTTAACTTGAAAGGCACGGAAATAGTAAGTAAATAAACCCTGAAAAACATGGGAGGGATGTGAGGAGGGAGGAAAAAGAACAAAAATATTCAATAATGACAATTTTTCATTTAAAACTCCTAAAGATATTGCTGTAACGGTGCTAAATGTTCTGTACCTTCTCACATTCATCATTATATCTAATAAGCTATTTAAAGTAGAGCAATATGTCATTATTTGATAGAAACATCATTTGTACTAGGGGGTTTTCAAAATCATTATCTAAGGTCATCCTGATTCTGAAAAATGTACCACATGAGAAGGCTGTAGCAGAAAGCCCATCCTTAACCTGCAAAGCTAAAAATCCCTTTTCATACTGAAGCAAGTAGGTCTGCAGAATCTTGTCCCTTTTATTTCCACAAGAGCCATTATGAATGCAGAGGAATTCAGGCATCCTGTTAACACCCTCATCTTAAGGTGGCCTAAATATGAAGACAAATAACTGCCCTTTACCACCTTTCAGAGAGCTGCTATCTCACTGGAACAAGTGCATGACTATTTACTGGATCTGTCTCTCAGAATATGCAGTGCTTATTATCTCTCTGCTACGTCATTTATGGCCTGGCAAGTCTTGCTGTGGTGGTTTCAAATATTCCTGCTCTGAGGGGTCTGCTTTGCTGCACTGCAGAAGGTTCTGTTTGGGTCGTGGCATCAGGAGAAAGGAACATCCATGCCCTGGCCTTGGCCATTTCCATTCATTGCCTTATGTAACAGCTGAAGTTGCCAGAGAAAGGAAATTAAAAAAGGTATCTCTGCTGTGAAAGGCATTTGGCTTTCCTAGCAGGACAATTGTCCCTGGAAAAAAACTGGTTAAAAAAAAAAAATGAAGTGGTAATATCTCGTACTGCTGCAATATTTCACCCTGGAACGGGAGTGACAGCCCTTGTTCCTGATTTACAAAAAAGGAAAGCTTCAGTTTAAACTCTTCATATTCTTCTTCAATGAATGAACATGAAGTTATCATAATCTGGTGTGCATTTGGAGACCTTAATCTCTCTGTCTGAGGCACAATTTGTTACATAGAAATTCTTTTTCTTACGTAAATGTCTGGCATTTTAGGTTTATTGATTTTTGCATTGTTTTCATAATATGAAACAAGGAAAATCAGGAATACTACAAAGGCATCCAACTGAAATATTGCTAAGTTTTTACCTGTAAAAAAATAACAAATAAAATACCATATGAATTATACACTTCTAAGCACCCAGTCTAGTCCCTGCAAGTGAACCAGGGTCTGGGGTACTAATTGAACACTTGGCATTAAATTATCTGGCACAGTGTTTCAGTGGAGCTGAGGCACACAGAGAACACTGATTTGGGAAGCCCACACGAGATAATGTTGTAAACTGTTCCATGACTGGACAGAGTTTGTAATTTAACCTCTTAAGAGTACAAAGAGGCTTCAAGTTCCTGCTCCGTGGGTACTACTTTTGCTTGCTCAGCTTTAGCCGCAGGCAGCTGTGCCCCCTTCCTGAAGCACACTGTGGTGAAGGGGTTTGTATCAGCTCGTGTATGTGCTGGTCACATACTGTGTGCTGGAAAGGTCGCAGCTAAAGCTCCAGTTTCCACTGCAAAGGGCTGAAATACATTCGAACATCAGGCGTTTCCAGACTGGAGTGGGGCCCGTCCCTGAATGAAGTGCAGCCCTGGAGCCTCCCTGGAACAGGGGCCTCCTCCCCGTGGCCAGCTTGTGTCTGCTGGAAATCAGAAGGGCAGAAGCAGAGCCGTGGGCAGCTCTTTCCTCTGCTCTTTCTTTTTGCTGGCCGGGCCTACAAGAAGAGAGCAGTGTGTGCCTTAGCGGGATGTCACAGGGTGTGCAGCCTGCCACACTTATCTCCTGGGGGATGCAGCTCCGTGCTAACCCCTCCACCCCCAATTATAACATCCAGCTCTTGGCAGCTTTAGATGCCACAGTGGAAGGCTGTATTTTGTATGGCTGGAGAAGTGCATATTTTACATGGTGGCAAAGTTTAACTTGCTACGTTTCTTGGCTACTCTTTCAGAGTGGCACATCCTCGGTTCATCTCAGCATTTGTAAAGGTCATCAGACACTGGGAAAAGATGATACAGGTCTTCAGAGAACACTGGACACAGGAAGGAGGAAAGGCAAGTAGGGAAGGGTGTGTGATCAAAACCTGCTGAACTCAAGCGATCTTAAAGAATGATTTTGTTAAAAGAATATATGAAAATTATCCGAGTGAGACTATTCAGGGTTTTATTGTCCTCTGCCATACAGATAGCACTTGATCTTCTCATTTAAGTGCTCTGTGTATTTCAGCAGAGGTTGTTTATCACAGTGCAGCTTTTCTGCAGGTGACCCTCATAGAGCAACTGTTTGTGATTGTTTGAGAGTTCTGAGTCTTGCACATCTTCTACTCGTCTTTTGAACAAAGCAGTGAAACGTGAAAGAAACAATTTCTGCCAATTTGCTTAAGGAGTATTACTGCAATATAACACACAAAGATGTGTTTAGATTGGCAAATTAGTTTTATAATTCTAGTTTGGAAAAAAAAAAAAAAAAAGGTGTAGTGAGGAAGCCACTGTCTGATAGCAAAAGGAGAAAACCAGTTCCCTGGCAAAGGACCTGGAACAGCTTCCTTCCTCTTCTGCCCATTGAAGCAGGAGATGTAGGAGGGAGCAGAATTCTCCTTCTTGTGGTGGGAAGCAAGATATTCATGAGAATGAATCTGATGCCAAATTCTTACTACTTAGAGAGTCACTTTTCTTTAGAGCTCACCCTAAACATTTCAGTCAGAATTTTGTATCTAATTCTTCTCTATTTTCAGCTTGTGTGGAAGATAACTTTTCAATTCTATTTTTAGTAAGGAAGAAGTTGGGTTCTAGTCAAATGTAGCAGTGCTTGGCTACTGAATTTTTAAAATATTTTGAATTACGTGAGATTTTCAATTAAATGGAAAGTGTTAAGTTTCAGCAATGTTGCTGTGAGGCTACCAGGGAACCCCATTAGTTCTGCCTTGCTCATGCCTTGAGAGATGTCTGGTTTCTTTTTTTTTCTTTTCTTTTTCCCTTCCTACCAGGATCTGTACTATCCAAGGACTACAGAGGGCTGATGGTGAGGGAAGCACTGGGTAAGCTGAGCCATTCACATTTCACAGTCAGGGGACAACAGCTTTTGTCCAAAGGAGACCAGGCACGCAGCCTGAGAGGGTCTCTGGCCTAGATGGCAGTAAGGCTGAATTCAATGTATTTTCTCAAATATCTATGAGACCATCTTTCTGTGAGTGAAAAGACACGACCAGGGGAACAACTATCCTGTTACAGATCTGACTAATGATAATTAGTAATAATTTAGCCCTTCCGTAGCCAAAATTGGAAGTTAAGCTTCAAACTTAAGATCTTGAATTCAGTCTTTCTTTACACTGAGATGTAGAATTGGCCTCGACATGCCTTGAGTCTTCCCTTTAACTTCTCCTGACTGGGACTTTGGAACAGAACTGTCTTTGTGGCTGCAGAGAAACCATCCCTGTGTGCAGTGGCACAGCACACCATGGCATGGAGCTGGCAAAACGTCTGCAGGAACTGCAGATGTTTCTGTTGAGCTGACAAGTGCAGATAACTGCACAAAACTCTGCTGAGCCAGCAGTAAGAAGGACAAACTCTAGCAGAAACACAGTAGGTGTCTGTGGTGTCAATGAAAGCACCAGTTACTTTGCTGACTGGAAAAGTGTCCTGATGAACCAGTATCCAGGGGAGGAATTGCAGTGCTAATTACAACTAATATTTCTAAACTGCTGTTAGTTAGGGTGGAAAATGTGATGACTGATTCCAGCAGCCTGCAGTTCTCTGCTCTTGACTGGCCCATAACCTCAGCACCAAACCAGTGCACTGAGAGCAACATTTTTTGCTTTCATGGGACACAAGCAGTCACCTTGGGCACCTGTTATCTTAAGAGGCACCGGAGGATGCCGTGAACAAAACTAACTCCAGGAACTTCTTCCATCTACTGATTCAGTTTCCATTAGCCAGCTGAGTTTCCAAGAGCCCATGTTTATGGCAGTGTTCTCTTATTAGCCAAGTGATCCTTAGGATTAAATATTCACAGAGGTGCAATTAGTTTCCTCTCTTTGTTTTGGCAGTGGTTTGACCTGAAAATCCTTACATGGAAGGGGGGAAATTGCACCGCAAGGATCTTGCTTAGCCTGACACCAAACACTTTCATTTCCTCTTGCTTGAGGCTTGTTAGACTCATTGCTGAGTCATCACTGAAAGAATCTGAGCTTTTTCTAAGGACGCAGCACTAGTGAAATCTCAGCAAAGCTGGAGGGAATCCCAGATGTGTCTGATCTATCTCTGTTTTATTTGGTGAGAGAAAGCTTTAGATGTTTGATGCCCTGAAGATGTTTTTTTCAAACTCCCCTTCTGTGTCATAATAAACAGGTTACATGTAAATAGCACTTTTAACGTAAAAAGCATTTGAACATCTTTGGCTTTCAGCTGCAGTTAGAAATTTTGGTCAGTACATGTTGTTCCTGTCCTGGCTTTTCAAACTACCATTACTTTTACTGAGAGTGCTTTTGTATGAAACCCAGCATCAGAACAGCTCTCAAGTTGCTGCTTCTTGCTCTGCATAGAGGCACCTTTGTGACCTTTACACAGCAGGACACTGCATGCCCAGCAGCTCAGATGGATATTGGAAAGTTTAGCAGATCTTAGAGGCTATATCCACTTCAAAAGTAATTTAATGGCACATAAATTACATTTACCCACATACTGTTATGGAGCGTTCCGACTGTACGATTATTACAGGCTATGAAAAACAAGGTAAGAGATGACTCAAGTGATCTGCCTTGCAGGTGTTTGATGATCACAATCCCATTCTCATGTCCTTGCAGGAATTGTCATGTAGCAGTTGCCATTGTCACCATTTTCCTTACTGCCTGCTGACAAGCTGTAGCTGCTGCAAGACAGACGCTGAGACTCCAGACACAGGAAGGGTTAGGCTGGAGCAGAGGACTAAGATTAGCAGTTCCCTGTGTGTTTGGGGGTGTGAGTGTAAGATATTTTTAAAATTACGTTCGGAAAGCTGGGGGTTTACTTTTCTGTTTTAGACACATTAGTGGTTTTGAATTCCATTCCTTGTAATGAGTCAGATAACTAAACTCCCATTTCTGAGTAATGGGATTAAATATGGAAAACAGAGAGCCTCCAGGCTCAGGAGTGTAACAGCTTCTGATGGAAACAAAATCCCTCAGAAATGGGATGGGATAAATCCTTTCTCCAAGTTCCTGTGCAGCAGACACTGCAAGAGCCCTGTGTGCACTTGGAGCCTTGCCCTGGCCCGTGGCCTCACTGTTACAGTACTGGACACCCTAAGCAGGAGAAAATCCTGAACTCTGCTTCAAGGAAAAAGCACGTTCAACACTCATTAACTTTTTCAACATTTCCTTCATACTCTCACATAATGAATTTTTTTTTTTTTACTCTGTTCACAGAAAGTCTTCATTTTTTCATAATTGATATTGTCCCTAAATAGTTCTCAGAATGAGAACTGAGACCCTTTCTGCCATGTCTCAAGTTCCCTTGGCCTCCTCAGTGAATCTCCTTGAACTGCAAGGTAAACCATATCCTGAAGGAACTCCATATAACATCAAATTGAAACAAACAAATTGAAGCTGACTTTTAAATTAGAAGGAAGACAGGTGATGGCTGCCTGGGATGCTTCTCCATCCTCCTCTCCCAACGACCTGTGCAGCCAGACCTCAGATATCAGGCCAAGTTCTGAGTGTACTTCAAGTGCTCGTAAGATAGGACAAGTTTTTGTTGATTCCAGGAATGTGTATAGTCCATTTTCCTTCAAGGATTGCCCATCTGGGCAAAAGTTTATATGAAAGGCCGAAAAACAGGGGCGTGCAAACTACACAGCGTTTGCACATCTGGTAATTTCAAATCCGTGGGCTGGTTTGTTTTTAAAATGAGATTCAGTTTCCCTATAAACACAACTTCCCAGTGGAAAAGGGAACTCAAGCCCTAAACTACACACAAAAGAAACCTGGACTGTGTTTTCCACCCCAGGTTTTCAGCTGAGCCCTTCCTCCCTGTGTTTCTTTCTTCTTGTCCACTGTTCTGTCCTTTTTATGCCTTTCCATCAGTTTTCCCTCAGAATATTGTAACATAAAAGCTTTCACGTTTGAATCATATTTTTGAAAAACAATGTTTAAATGAGATTTATATTAGGCAGAATTAATTTTCCCATCCCTGTAGAATATTCCTGTTTATGAAAACAACCACTAAACCGGTGAAGTTTTAAACAGAAAAGTAAACTGATTTTTTTCTCTCCTCCACCCCCCCAGTGATTTAGAATACAGTTGACATTGCATTGCCCAATTGCAGTTATGGTATTGTGTAAATTTTTAACAAACTATCTTAATGTTGTATTTATGAGCAAATATACCTAGACTGCTAATTCTCAGCAGCTGTTGATGAGAAACATTCTTTCAGTACCACAGCAAGACCTGCTGTAAAATCTCCAGAGAATGCACAGGAGTAAAAAATCAGCACAGAGCACAGCACTCCCCTTTGTGTTTGGTACTCTGGCAAATACAAGACCTAACTAACTGCTGAATTGACTAGAACTAATTTTTGATATGTAAATACCATTCTGCTCAGCTACAGGAACTAACACACTTGCTGTTGCTGTTTAAATTTGTTTGCTGTTTCTGAAAGAAAAACAAAAAGGCAGAAAAAAGAAATACCTTGACCTTAGGAACCTTCAGGAAGTGTAGGAGAGGGAGAAGAGCAGAGTTGAAGTTTATGAAATGGTACCATTAACATTTGCTGATTTTGTTTTCACTGTTAAACTCTAGAGCATCTTCCCAAATGTAAACCTCATGACCAAAACAGAGCTACTGATAAAGTAATCAGTGTCTTAAGCATGATTTGTATAATGTTCTGCTGACGTACGCTCGAGAGCTGCTCTGTTCTCTTGTCAGTTGTTGGCATATTATTTGGTAAAACTAAATATGGGCTTCTGATTAGTGCTTAATGTTGCAATATATTGGGCCAAACATTTGCTACTGACAGTCAAATACTTTTCTGAGAGAGAGAAAGAGAGCAAGGGAGATAGTGAGAGCTCAAGGGTGAGAGCTATGCCCTTCTAGCAGGACTGTTTCTGCAGCTGTTGTGTACATTAATCCAGAGAGCAGATCTCCCTGCACTAAATATAGCCCAGGGGTCATTTTACATGACAGAATAAATAAATAAATAAATAGAAAGCATTTAACTGTGGGGATCTCGTTAAATTAGGTTTGATTTTGCTTAAGAAGGAATTCCAGATTATGGCAATTTTGTTTAAGGCTGAATACCAGAATACAAATATTTCAGAACGTGGAGGCAAGATAAGCAGGACGAGGAACACAGTCCCACAAGGTACTTTTCAGGTCATTAGAATCTTGTTGACTCTTTGGAGGAGTCAGACTGGCTCCGAGGGATTTTGAGAACCCCACCGGTGCTATTCAAGTCCTTTGTAATGCTGCAGAACTCTGTTTCTCTTTCCCTGCAATGCACATGTCTCAGCATAATTTAAACCAGTCAGTTTAAAAATTATTTGTGCCCCGTATATGCCTTCCCAGCTATAATTAGCATTCAAACATACACGCTCATCAAACTCTCCTACGCTGCTGCAAAATCAAAATGTATCCCGATCCAAAGTTGAGGGATTACCTTTTTCAGTTCCTCCAGATGTTGCTGCCCAACCCTGGCAGTTAATAGCGATGACAATTATCCAGAAGCGTGAGATTAAAGCTAAGGAAGCGAGGCAATTCTTCAAGTCCTCAGGAACAGAGGCAGCTAAGGGTCCATGGAGAGAAGGAAGTTAACCTTCGTTATCGTGAGGATGGCTGTAAGGAGCTGGACAACCTGTCACCACCGGAGCAATAGCATTTGTCAGTTTGCAGGTCCCGAGTTATTTTGAGCAGCGTAAACCATGTGCCCGCCGAGCATTCCACCTCATTGGACAGGGAATGCGCTGCTCCCACTGCACCTACGGGCACCCGGCGCTTCTCCTCGCTCGCCAAACGTCCCCTAGAGATGCTTATGTGGGTTTGGCCGCTTCATCCACGAGGTGCTGTGGTGGCATTCTATCGCTCTTGTCAGCTGCTTTACGCTTGCAGCCTTTTAGAATTGCTAGTTATTGCTCTTTCTTGAAGCGTTCGTCAGAACTCGAAGATGGCAGTCACCCTTCAGCTGGTAACAACGTCAGGGTTTCGCAGTTCCAAGGGCAGACCCAGCAAACACGTGTGATTTAATAGTAGAATATTCCTGACTTCTTTGAAATGTCCCTTTTTAAGTTTAACAGTGAAACAGTGCAGAAATCCTTCAGGATGACCTGTAACTACAGATCCTCAAAAAGACACAACTCCTAAACTTGTTATTGAATGCACAGAAATAAGCTGTTGGGGGAAAAGTAATTAAAAGAGGCAATTGAAACTCAGCCGTAAGTAAAACTGAGAAGTAAACATAGGTGGAATAATTTCAACATATTTTAACCAGAACACAGAAAAACCCTGTTAGTATATAGAATTTCATTGCTTAAAACCTCGACTGACTAAAACTTACCACGTCACTTGGTAAATGTAGAGACTAGATTTTCTTTTCTACTCATCCTATAAACCAGCAACAGAAAGTTGTCTGTAATTTAAACAGTTCATCTGACAAAAAATGCTGCTTGATTGCTGATTATTTTATTTAAAATGCCTGTCACAATTGGAATTTTAAAAGATTACTAAAACATTATGCATTTATGATGGGAAATTTATATACAGCCCTTTTCATATCTAATGATGTAATATCTGGTTTCTTGACCTTCTAGTTCTCTCAAAATATTATCAACTGAGCTCCTGAGCTAGAGAACAGGTTCTCCTGTGGAACGTAGTCCTTCAGAAAGTTACTTTATGAGTCATATAACAGTATGAAAAGTCAGAGGTAAAGGCAGTTCTTCCTTGAAAAATTTCCTGATGCATTGGAGGTACTTTTCTTTTACTTTTGTCTCTTTTTTGTAAAATATGGTGATGGTTTAACCCCGGCTGGCAACAAAGCCCCACACAGCCACTTGCTTACAGCCCCCTGCTAGGATGGGGGGAGGATCAGAAGAGTAAAAGGGAAGCAACTCGTGGACTCAGATAAAGGTGGTTTAACAAGTGAAGCAAAGCTGTGCACATACACAAATCAAGCCGAGGAATTCATTCCCCACTTCCCCTGGGCAGGCAGGTGTTCAGCCATCCCCAGGACAGCAGGGCTTCATCACGCGCAGCAGTGACGTGGGAAGGCAAATCCCATCACCATGTCCCCCCTCCCTTCTTCTTGTCCCAGCTTTATGTGCTGGGATATCCCTTGGCTCGGTTGGGATCAGCTGTCCCAGCTGTGTCCCCTCCCAACTCTTTGTGCCCCCTTCCATCTCATCAAAGAAACCACGTCACGAACTAATGCTCATAAGCTGTTCTTCTTTTGGGTACAGCTGGGACATTTTATGGGGTGGGTGATGTCTAATGTAACTTTATACCAGGAATAGAGATCTAATGTATTCTTTATAGTATCTGTAACAGTAGATGTGAGCCATGCAGTGCTGACAGGAACTGCCTGTTGATATTGTACCACACGCTGCTGTGCCTTGGACATTACAGGAGATGTGTAGGATACAAAGTCTGAAGCCTAAAAATAAAGTCTGATGTGTCTGGTAAAATAACTGTAAACCTATGGGGACTTCTGCTGGCTTGCAATTATTGCCAAATGCTCATGGAGTCTTGCTGCTCCTGTGCTGTTTGTGAACTGCTGTTTGTGCATGATATTGCCAAATTAAGCAATGCAAAGTGATTATTCAAGCTGATTGAGAAAAACACAAAAAATTTCCACTTTAAGAGAGAGATTTATATAAGATGCTGGAATTGCAAAGTCACTGAATAATCTGAGCAACACATAAGCTAAGGTTTATGTAGAAAATATAGCACTGGAAACCATGAAAGTTATGAGCCTTTACTGTGGCAAACAAAGTGACCATTGGAACAGCAGGTGGTACAAGGCCAAAACTGCCGGGAACCACAGAAAATGGGAGCATACTCAGTAGATGTGCCAGGTCTTTCAGAGCTGGCATTTTGACAGAGCAACACCAGGGAATTTCAGATTCAGTTGTTTGCAAATAACAGCATAAAGCCCACGAAAATACTCTGTCTGCATTTTTAAAAGACAGTGAATTCAGGCTTTTGACTGCTGAGCACTAAAAAAAGGCATTTCAGAGTATCGTTCTCTCCAGCTTTATATCCTTTTGTCTTTGCTGGCTGGCAGAAGAACAAGCCATAGTGTCCTAGAGTAAATTATGTGAGCACTAATTCTCTCTAGATCGTGTCTGTCAAAGCTCAAACCACCGTCACAAGCAGGAAGGAGTTTAAAATGGAACTTTGTCATGGCTGGTTGGCTGTCATTCCACAGTAGGATCATCAGACTGTATTTGTAAACCTATGGATTTATCAGAAATGGAAAATTCTTGATTTTCTAGCTATTAGGAGGAAATTAATACTATTCTATTAATGGCATGTGCCGTACCAATAAACAAGAAATGAGATGTGCCATTTTCAGATTTGAACAGCAAATAATTCTATAATCTCTTTTAGATTATAGGATTTAATGAATTATCTTAATGCCATTAGATGAAATGTACTGTGATTTATGAGGCCTGCTGCTGTTTCCAATGAAATCAGAGTTTGTTCTGTCGCTGGCATCAATAGGGGAGGAGTCAGACTTTTCCAAAAAGTTAGTTATACCCACAGTAATGAAAGCAGTCTTCCAGTCATCCACACAGAGCCAAAATCTCTTGTACCCCAACGTTCCATCTCTTTGCTTCTCAAAATGAATACACCAGTAGTTTGATTTGTTGCAGTAGAAAAGGTGCAGCTGAAAAATGTTGTAAAGATTTCTAGAAATCAGAGATAATCCCCAGAACATGAAATTATTGATGTTCGGGGTGGCAATAGTAAAAGCGGATTTGTAAAATCCCTTTTTTGTAGAAACACTTTTACTCAACTGTAAGAGTGTCAGATTCTTTAAGACAGCCTAAAAAAACATGGAGGACACTGTGTCCTTATTTTAAATTGTGATATTTTTTTCTTGTGCAGTATTATCCACTGTACAATACAAAAGTTTTATTCAACCTCTTATATCAGATTGTTTTTAAAAACCATTAAAAACTTGAGATAAAATGAATGAGGACTCCTGTCTACAGGATTCTGTGACTTGGAGGCTACGTCTGGTAATCACCAGAAACAAAAGATCAGAAATCAGTAGATTAAAATTAATAACCTGGTTTTGAATACCAGACAAAACATGAAGGGTATGTGCTGTTACAGTCAGGACTTTCTTTGGGCAAGTGAAGCAGGAGGAAAGTGATGACATTGCCAAAAAAACAGCTTAATTGAAAGGTGTGAGATTTACAGTCAGAGTTCCTACTCCCAGCATCGTCGGAGACCCCAGGATCCATTTTGATACTATAGGATTTCACTGCCCTGATTGCAAGGCAAAACCAGTCCAAAACAGACCACAAAAGGGGATCTGATAATGCCAGTTCTGCTGTCTTCACCTAATTTGGAACACTCTGTGATATGTGAAATTTGCATTCCTACTATGACCCTTCTCCTTCCCTGTCTTCTTTTCCTTCCTTCCTTTATTTCTTGTCTTTTATGTCTTTCTGCCTCTTGTTTTTGACAAGAACCTGGTGTAGCAGACAAGGCTAATTTTGCTGTGTTGCTTCAGGTCTCCAGCCAAGCTGGCACTGCCTCAGCCTGCTGATGGTGTAGGTGTGCACATCTTGCTGTAGCTGACACTGCCATGGACTTGTTTCCCTCGGATTACACCTAAGAGAGGGCACCGAGCCCAGCACTGTGTTTGTACTTGGGCTGTTCTTTTTGGGGTTTGCCCTCCTCTTTCTTGTCTGAATTGTTACTCAGACAGAACAGGATTAGACCCTCAACTGGCTGTCCCTTTCTTCAGGACATACACCTCCAAAACATCTAATCAGGAGATTCATAGCATGATTAATACCAACTGAACACACTGTCAGAAGGACTGGTACAGAGTGGAGTAGCTGCTTGCTTAAACCTAAAGGAAAAGGAAATACAGGAATGTTACTAAAGGGAAAGCCATATTGTATACTTATAATTTGATTATTTGAATTTTTTCTCCTTTTACTTGTTTCATTTTTTATTCCTGGTAGCCATGTTTGGAGTGGATTCTAAGACATCTACACTGTCTGCCTTTGTTAACCACTTACTGTTGTCCAGAGACAGGGGCATGAATTCTTTTGACCTGGGGTTGAGATTAACACAACAACACATTATGAATTGTATTTTTAAAAGTGGATTAAGGGTTAGTCTAGGGAGGTGTATTTTGTAACCACAGTCTCTATTTCCAATTGCACATTTGTCAAACAGAGATTTACAGTTCACTCCTTATTCTTATTGCTTAAATGGCATTGTACATCTAGAACAGAGAGCACAATTTCATCCAGGCTGCTTGCAAAGAAATTAAAACCCCTTAAAGAGCAGAGAGATTTCCCTGTGAGTCCATTTAGAAGTTCTTTTAAAATAGAAGAACAAAATAAATGTGGCTACTATTTGTGGAAATCCGATTAATGTGAATTGCATGGTAATGAGGAAAATATACTCAAAGGTAAAGACTTCTGTCTGACCTAAGAACACATGTACTATATATATAAAATATAGGTATCTTCAGTGTCTTTAATGAGGCATCGTGGCTTTCCAGTGTGTTTCTTTGGTTTATATTAGAGGCTCTAAGGCCTACAGCAAATTCCCCCCAAAGTCCAGGCAGGTGGCAGGAGCTCAGCTTGATGGCGATGTAGATTAGGACCCTCAGGATTTTAGAGAACCACAAACTGGATGAATGGCTGGTGTTTTGAGCATCAGAGGCTTTTGAAACCTGTTCTAGACAATGAGAAGTGTGAAAAATAACAGCTCAAGTCAGATGTTTAATATGACAAAACATTCAATAACTTAGTGGCCAAAATTATACTTTATGAGATACACCCCTAATTAGGATGTCTTAAATTGTTGGCAGAACAGAGTAAGGAGAGGGCATTCATGGATAGGGTACATTTTAAAAATAATTTCTTGAGACCTCTTGCTCTCCAGGCACACTCAGATGAGAGTTTCAGTGTTTATCAGTAGTGGCATGACAATCAGCTCATCTCTGAACCTGTGGTCATCAGATCAGCTAGGCTGATCAGCATCATCCCTCAGCTAGGTTGGCCTCTTTGGAGGACAGCAACATGATTGTTCAGTGAGGTAACTAGAAGAACTAGTTAAAGATGAGAGCTTGGTAGGTAGATTGCCTAGAAATGCATGGCTTAGATAGCAGGAGAGTACAGCTTGATAACAGTTTGCTAAAATACGACAGAAGCAAACTCGATGGAAAGGAGAGAGCGGGTCTGGTGTGTTCCAGTGGTGCAACAGGACGAAGCGAGGAATGGTCAGTGCGAAGGGCCGGAGCTGGGGCAGACGGATTTTATCCGTCCCTACACGGAACCTGTCGTGTCGACACATGGGGGCAGCAGAAAAGCACGGCAGTCTCCGTGCCAACAAACAAGATGCGGGATGGGGTTCGGGGAATCGTGTTGCCGGGTTACACCTCGGGAGTGTGCGCTGACCGCTCCGGCTCTGGCCGGCACAGACAAGGGAGAAAACCTTCTGCTGGAGTTCTTACAGTGTCCCTCCTTTGTATTAAAACAGGGCCGTTTTGTAATGAAAACACGGCTAGGATATCATCCCCAAACTCTGACTCCCGTGAGGTGACTGCACTGGGAATTAGTTACTGTTTTCCCGGCACTTTGGTGTGTCACCTTATTCTGCACACTTGAGATCGGTTTACCAGCCCCCCCGGATGATTTTGGCACTCTTTCCCTTTCGCTGCCTCATCTGTCTGGAACGCCTTCCCTCAGGCCACTGAGTCACCTTCCACTTTAAATGTTGCCTTTTCATTGTAATACTAAACTGACTTGTATTGTCCCGTCATTTGTAAAAATGTAGATAAAGACGTGCTGGAAAATTTTGTCTGTAGATACCCATGAAGCTTTGAAACCCCAGGGTTTTTTAGGATACAGCTTTACTGACAGAATTAATTTTAAAATAAGGGTCTTTTCTGTCAAAACATAAACAAACTTCCAGAAGGGACACAGATAAGAATTAAATTGTTCCTACCAGCTTATTGAACACCATCAGTATCAGAATCACTCTGTTTACCTGAAGAACAAGTGACATGCAGGTAATGTAAGCTCACTTCGGTAAGTAAGGATCATGATCCAGGAGATTACCTCAGAACAACAGGAGGAGGTACTGGCCATTCTGACTAGCTGTGCCAAAGGTGGCTTTTTCACGAGTATATAAGACAGAGAAAGAGAGAGAAAGAAAAAGAGAGGAGGATATGCCTTTTCTATTAGGATTCTAATAAATGAGACCTCTAATTTATTTCAAATAAATCACCTCATAATCGAAATTATTGATGAATACTTTCCCAGGCCACATTTAAGCCAGTGGTTCTGCTTATTCAGTTGCCAGTCTCCGGAACCATCTAATTTCCTAACAGTCAAAACATTAATTTGCTCAATGGAAGGAGTCAAAAGAGCTATCACAGAATTTAAAATACATTGTGATCTGATAAACCACACACATGACAAGCCAAGTTTAGATCAACTGGTATATCAGTGACATACAGTAATGCCATGTGCTATCCCACAAGTTATAAAAGGAATTTTCTTCCTGCTTGGGGTGCCTTAGAAAATCCTTTCTTAAATGTCTCACTTCTTTTTTTTGCTTTAGAAAAGGAAGAATATTGGAAGACTTAAGCTACAATACTTAGAAAGAAAATGCAAATATTATGGTAAGTGTATTTCATTTGCTCTGATTAATAGAGGTCTCTTGAAGCACAACAGAACCTTTTTGGCATGTTTAATTGGTGGGACTGTGAAAATTCAAAATTTGAACTAAATTTTAGATGTCATGCCCTTAAACTATACACTTATATTGGCCAGTGACTTCCACTGGGAACCAACTTACTCATCTGAGGGTTTGACTTGGAGGAAAGGGAAGCAGGGAAAGTAAAAGCTATGACTTATTGTCCAGGGAAGGCCAAGAGAAAGAACTCAGTGGGAAGAAAGTTTTTCAGAGTTTTCCCAGCTGTAGTCAAGATAATAAAGTTTAAAATCCAATAATTTGATTCCCAAGAATAAGTTTCCTGAAACATAGCTATAAACATAAATTCAGGTGGTAATTCTTGAGCTTTTAAATCTCACTTCAAAATATAAATATTTAAATTGTATTTTAGAAAACGTTTTAATTCTGCTTGTCAAATGGTATTTCTTTTAACTTGCTGTGGGTTTATTAGAAAACATCAGGAAAATCAATATAATAACAGCATCTGTTCTGTTGTTACTCAGGCAAATAGTGAGTTCTGTATCCAGTCAAAAAACTAACTGTGGGTAGTTTTAAAATGAAGATTTTATGTATGCATTGTTATTAACTATTCTAAACTAAAACTTAGCCAAAAGATAATAATGCTCATAAATCTGTCTTGAAAATGTGCAGACACTGCAAGCCCAAATCCTAAATCCTTAAGGGGTCATTGCTGATATAACTCACTGGAAATGACACTATTTCTAATGACTGTAAATGGAACACTTCTCAGTTCCTGCCTGTTTTAATTCTGCAGGGAAGGCAGTAGGGATCATTGTAGTTATGAACAGACTACTTTAATGCTTATGGTTATTATAAACACAAAAGACAACACAAACAGGTTTATAACGGTGATGAGGTATTTAAAGGCTCAAACTTGAGCAAGAGGTCAGGAAAAATTATAAAGATCACGTGTCATTTGCTTCTCAGAAAAGTAATTTTTAAATCTAATGCTGTTTATTACAAAGCAACCATAGGACAAATAAGCTTTAGTTTCCTTCATTTTATTGAACAAAAAAAAAGAAGTTGAATTTATACTCAGAGGAATTTAATTTGTAATACTGATACTGTCTGTTAAAGAGCCAGTTTGTCTGGCTGAGTTTGCTACAAGATATAAGCATATAACAGTGTTTGTATTGAATTGTTTGTATTTGCAAGAGTTTTACTGCATTTCGGCACAATATTTTTGTACAAGTCTGCTGGCTAAAAAAAAACACGTGTCTAAGAGTTTTCTGATGAAATTGGTGTTTCAAGCTGACTTCCCTGCTGGTAGTCTGTCTGGTTTTGGATGTCACCACTGGGTCGTGGGGTGAACAGAAGCTGCTGGCTCAGTTGCATACTCTGGAAATGCTGTTTCTTTTCCCGAGACAGTCTCAGGAGCAACCTCTCTTAAATCTCCAGGGCCCTAGGACTACTCTGAAATGTATGTCTAAGTATGTTTTGGAGTAATTTTGCTGTTCTAGAATGTTGCCCAGAAGCTGAAAATAGCCCTGTATTCTTCTTTTGTGAAGGTATAAGTATATGTGTGTAAAGTGGGGAGCATCTAGGATCCCTCCGAGGATCATTTCTGACTGGGATCAGTGATCGTCTTTAGTGTTGCCTTAGGGACTTGCTGACATTACTGACAAGAAAGCCTTCGTCAGGCAGCCAGAGGTGATGAATCACTGCTCTCTCCTTCTCTATCCAAGGGAAGAAGACAGCTACATGCAGTGGGGCTTTGGCACAGGTTTCTGCTTCCAAATGATACAACAGTTGCTTCGGCTTCCCCTTCCAAGCTCGAAGTTTTAAATGGAAGCAGTTTGTTGTGTGCTGGTGGACCAAGTAAACAAAGAAACGTTATCCCAGAAACATTCACCCAAAGTGTTCTGTGGTGAAATAAGACCATTGAAATCACTCACAGTACAAAAATCAACAACAGAAACAAAAGATTACAAATTTGTGGCAATTTTTTCTTCCCTAAATGTGAGATTAGCAAATACTGGCTTTAGGAGATCTCTGGGAACACGAGAAGTCACAAGGTTTCTCTACATTGGAATTGTGTGTAGGTAGCAGCAGTGATTCCATTTTTCACAGTTATGAGGATTTGATTGCTCAGCTCAAACAGCTCACTTACCTTCTGTCTCCAAAATGAAATATTATTTTTTAAAATCTTCTAATGACAAGGGTGAGACTTATGTCATAGGAAATTAAGAATTACAGCCCTCCAAGGACTCCAAGCTCTGTCTGCTCACATACCATTTCTGTGGAGCTTCTTAACAACCTCTGCAAGAGAAATCTAATTTTCCATCTGTCCAAGAGTCTTTGACCACTGTGAATATTTAATCCACCTTTTGAACAGAGATGTCCTTTACTGTAGTTGATTCAAATGATTCACTACCACTTTGATGCCGCATTTCAGTCCGTGCTCTACCAAGTATCGGTTGCTAACTGCACCAAAATAGATCTTAGAGCATCATACCCCTCTGGGTTTCAGTAATACATGTGAAATCATGAGTCTTCTCCTGAAATAAATCACAAAAGCCTAGAGTACTGTCCAATCATCTTTACTGAACAAAAATATCTGTTGCAAAATAGTCCCCTATCTTTGAGCAATAACTAACAGCAGAAACAGCTGTATGTAGTTACAATGTACCAGTCACAGTTTATGCCTCAGTGTTATTTTCTTCCCAGCTATTCTTCCCAGAGTGCTACCACAGGAATAGAGAAAACAGCTTGTACTCACAATTGTTTAGGCACAGGGCCACAGGCTGTTACACCGAGCTGATGGCAGGGTCCTCTACTTCCTAGAGATGTGTGCTGTGCCTCCTTCCCTCCTAGCAATCAGTCCTGACATCCCTTTCACCACACGCCTGTTGTGCCCTCTGATATTCAAATGTTTCCTTACAGTTTCTTTTTTCACCTCATCTACAAGCGTTACTCAGGTCTGGAATCTTTTCCTTCACTGTTTCTGTTCCCATGCCCAAACACATTCATGCCTGTCTTCCTAGTGCCTGGAAGTTGTTTGGTTGGTTGGTTTTTTTCTCTCTATTCTTACTCCTTGTAAAGGTAGGGACTTCATCACCCAATAAATGGGGTAGAGAGAGAACTGAGTATCAGGAAAAAAATCAGTCTGACTCAACAGAAGGGGGCTTTACTGTGGTGTTTCTGATTTCCATACGAGCACTTTTTTTTTTTTTCCACTCCCAGTTCTATTCCAGTAACAACAAAGTTAATTCTGTGAATTAAATGCCAGGTCCTACCACACCTCTAAGAGAAGAGACCATCCCCATAATTTTCACAGTTTTTCTTTCTACTGAATCCCAAGCCCCCTGGAAGAACAGGTCCCTCCTCCCTCCTCTGTTTACACGAGCACCTTTCTTCCTTCACACTCAGGTCAGCCTTGGGTTAAGAAATGACACTAAACAACCCAACATGGAAATCTGCAAAGAAGCCAAGAGTACTCACCATGAAGTGTTGAGACCAGGCTGTGTGTGAGCCTCAGTTCTGGTCCTGTCCTGTGCCTCTTTGTTCTCCTCAGTGCAGGCTGTTACCTTTCTGCCTGCTCTTTACGAAATAGTAAGAAGGCTAATTTTAGGGTGCTTCATCATGCTGCCGTGCAAAGACACAGTGTCATGTCAGAATCAGCAGCATGTGGCACCACTTGGAGCTGCTACTTTATAAGCTGAGGTTCAGTGTGTTCCCAAATTGCTCTCTGCAGGGCAGAACTGGCTCAATTATTGACACTGTATTCCCGGAGGACTGCATCTTAAAAAGCAGAGCTGAGTTTTGGCCTGACCGAAAGCCCAGTTTAATGACATGGGAACTGGTGTCTCAGCACCGGTGTCTCAGCTCTTAAGCCAGAGAACCCAAAAGATTACACAGGAATTTCCTGGTGGTTCAGTTAGCACCTGGCCTGCTGATCTATTTATAACAGAAAAATGAATGTAATAGTGTGAAACATCACTTCCATAGGAAGAAAATATGGCACACGTGGGAAGAGGCTGCACTCCCAACCCTCTGTGTAGGATGCTCCAAAATGTTCGGCATCTTCAGCCCCAACCTGCAGGTGCCTGGGCACTTGTGTGGCTTCTGCCACGCTGGGTATGGGGTTGTCGCTCAGTGCCAGCTGTGATTTGTGTGGGCTTGGGGACATTGAACCCACACAAGACTTTGTGACCACAAGAGCTTCATACCCAACACAAAGGTCAGCTGGTTTCCTTCGTCACAGACTTCGTGTCCAGGATTTATCCTTGTCCTGCACTGCTTTCTTGTTTTCTTTGCATTTGTCATCCTATGAATAGCATTCCTTTGGCTATTTCAGCTATATTTTGGGGCCTGAGAGGATGAGGGGAGGGGGGTGTTGCAGGGTTTTGGTTCTGCTTATCTTAATTTGAAGGTATGACTCCTCTTACCCTTAACCAGCTCCCTTTATTAGAGGCCTCGAGTTAGCCACGGAACTTGCAGTGTTGTCAATTTAGTATTTATATAGTGGTTTACCTTCACAAACAGGTCAAAAACTGTTCAGGTTGTTTCACCATATTGCCATCTGTTAATAAATAATTGGCCTTTGGTAAGCACATCTGCATTTCAGCTAACCAGAATTGTTTGTGAGCAGGGTGGGCAGAGAACTAAAACACAGTCAGCTATAAAGCAGCAGGGACTATAAAACATGTACTCTGTGTGTGTGTGAATTATGTCTGTCTGTCTACATAGGCACCTTTAGTTACTAACATCCAAATATTGATACTGTGAAGAATATAAGGATGAAATGTGAAACTGAAATGGCATAAAAGGGTTTGACTGTCCCTTGTTTGTAAGGCTATTTGCATTCTAAAGCCTTTTCTTTGTCTTAATCAAGAATATTCTACATAAAGGCTTCACACAAAGGTTGGTAATTTCTCACAGCAAAATGCTGACATCTCTAATTTCCTGTTATCAGCTGTTCTGGACACCCATTTCTATTTTCTGTAGTCTGTGACACATCAAAGTATAAAGCAAAGGGGTTTGAAACGTGGAATTAAAGTTTATTAAGCATGTTGTGACTGTTGCCAGAAGAAAATGGAGGTGGAGAGCAGAGTCCATCCCTGTTATTAGCTGTGCAGTTTTGTGCTGTAACACTGTAGCTTACAAAAATATGGATATTAACTGAAAGATATTTTACAGTAATGAAGCATAAAGTATCCATTAGTTAACCCTCTATATGATTTCCCCCCATTTTTGTATTATCTCAGTGGGGGATTAACTGAGGTACAATTTAAAAACCCTAATTGTGCTGACAGCTATCACCAGGCAGTAGCCAAGCATTGCTAATAATGGCAGGGCAACTGAAAACAGTTTTCTGCTTGTTGTGACCATCAGTAAGAAGACTGTGCAATGGAAATAGGAAACCTCTGTGCTAAGGCACTTAGAAGGAAATAAATCCCATCCCTGAAGTTAACCAGATTTACATTTCTTGTTTTCCCTGGATTTCACATCTCTGAGTGCTTTGGCAAGTACTGGACTGGACGGTGGGAATTCTGAGGTGCAACGAACCCAGGGTTCCCGTGACCAGTGCAACTCCAGGACCCCATCTGGGCAGGTTTAGTGCCAGTGGATGCAGGGTGGGTTGTACCCAGGGGCAGGGGGCCCAAGCAGTACTGGGGCACCAGAGCATGCACTCTCTTCACCCTACTGCCTGTGTGTCTTTTGCCCCAGAAAAGAAGGCACTCCCCAAGGCAGTAAGGCAGGTAGGATATGGCTTCTCCGGCACAGAAAAGAAAATTTGCTAAGATGGGTGGTAAGTGGAGTAAAAATACGGCTTATACTTTATTTGAAGACACATTTGAATTATTCCATTTACAATTATCTGATTTTAGGATTAAAATAATTCTTTCAAATAAAATAGGTGTGTCTATTACAGAAGGAAGCTGAGATTTGTGCAACATCGTATGTTGTTTCATGCTTTATGTATTTTTTATTAAATGCATTAAGCCAGTTATATCAAGTGACTTTTCTAGGTAAAGACTGTACTCAGCATACAGTGTTCTCTTCAAGTACATGGGCATATCCCCACACGCTGGTCAGAGGACACACTGCACAATGAATGACAGTATTTAAAATCCCCAGTGTAGTTACTCACGGTTACTGTTCTGGTGGGTTCACAAATAAGGGGAAAAGGAAGTTTAGAAGGTAACAAACTAAATGTTTTCCTCCATTTGCTCTGTCACAGCTCCCGCCACCCTTCTCTTCCTAAAAGCAGAATAGCAAAAGGCAAATCACTCACATCTCTCCTTTAAATAGCAAAACCAGGGATTTGCTGCCCTGAAAAGTGCTGCATCTTTTAGCCTGTGTCAGCTATGCAGCCATCTCATTTTCTCTGTGTATGAGTTTAGTATTTCTGGTTTCAGTCTTTCCTGATAAATCTATAACCACAAATCCCGAGAAGTCCCGTAAAAACTTACCTATTTACATACACAAAGGAGTGTTGGCTGGACCAAAACATCCCACGTGTTGAGATTTTGTTAAATGCTTTCCATTACAGGGCAAAAGGACACCAAACACAGAACCTTCCTCACTCTCGGTATGCAAAATCACTTGCTGTGAAGTATGCCTGGTCCTGGCCATTTTTCACTTCCTGACCTACATAAAGGTGGATCCTAAAACTCCTATAAAGAGGCTACTAAATAAGGAAGCCTGATTTGGATTCGCAGTCCACTCCAATTACATAAATTGCAGTGCATTTTCCTCCCAGTGCTAAGCAAAATACTAGGGGGGAAGAAAGGGTAACCTTCTCTTTAGTGGCTCACTAGAGATAAGTGTTCAGTGGAAAAAAAGAAAAGTTTTACCATGCCTACGTTGGGTGTGCTCAGGAAAGCTGGTAACGGAATGCAGAATTCGGAAAACCTCATTTATTTCTGCGGGAGGGACACAGCAACCCCCCAGACCCACCCAGCTCGCTGAGCAGCAGGGCCACGCAGGGCTGGTGATCGCAGCGCTTCCTCACGCCGCAGCACCGCCACCGCCCTCGGGGAAGGATCCTGCGCTCTCAGAACTTAATGACAGGTAATTGGAGTATGAAGAACGCTTTGTTCCTGCAACTCCCAGGCGGATCCAGTTCCTTCCCACTCACTGATCTCACTCTTTTCGTGCCCTCAGAGATCAAGCAGAGGCTTCTGCAGATCACGGACAAGGAACAGCCACACGCGCCCAAGTCTGGAGCAAGGCAGGAGGAACGCGCCGCACGAGGACCTCTTCTCAGGGAGCGCTTTGCCACGGAACATACTCCAGGTTTTTAGCTCTCAGTTTAAAATCAGCGATGTAGCACAGCGAAGGTCTGCTTTAAAGCGCTCCCTTATTGCCAAGCCAAGAACGCGCCCAGCCCTGCGCTCCGCCAGGCACTCCGGCACTCCTCGCTTCACGGGGCCCTCGTCCATCTCGCGTTTGCCGTCAGCTCCTCGCTCCGCCTCCTCGCAGCACAACGGCAGGAACCGACACACGCGGCGGCTCCGAGCGCCGCTTCCCCTCCGGACCCGCACCGTCCCCACCCCGCCCTCCCCGCACTCCCCGGCGCGGCCCCGGCCCTGCCCAGGGGGCCGGACGGGCGGGGCGCGGGCGCTGCGGTCCCGCCTGCCGAGCCGGCGCCTGCGCGGCAACGGCGGCCGGGCCTGTCAGGCGGCGCGGGGCTGCTCGGGCTGCTCACGCCGCTCACGCCCCGGCGGTGCCGCCGGGCGGGCTGGGACCGGACCGGAGCGGAGGGGAGCGGAGCGCCGGGCCTCGCCGCCGCCGGTGAGTCCCGCCGGGCCTCTCGAGCCAGGCGCTGACGCCCTCCGGCCCCGCGGGGCGGACGGCAAAGTGGCCGCGAGAGCG
>JAYRBT010000178.1:1126523-1152511 GCA_036023395.1 Myiotriccus ornatus | reverse complement strand
ACTGCCGGGGGCCCGCGGGGCCCGGAGGGGACCGGCCGCCCCGCCCTGCACCCCCCGGCGCGGCGGGCCCGGGGCCCGAGCCCCGCGGGGGAACGCGGGCTGGTGTGCGGGGGAGGGCGGGGTCCCGCGCACGGGGCACGGCCTGCGCTCGCGTCGGTTCCCGGGCACGGCGGCCGCTGCCTGCGCGAAGCGTCCAGGCGCTTCCCCGGCGCCGCTCCGCGCTGCCCGGGGCGATGCGGGGGCTCCCCGCGGTCCCCGCCGGGGGTGGGCCCGGCCGCTGTTCCGTCAGGGCCGCGGTGCCCGGAGCGCACAGCCGGCGTGGCTCCCGTGGCCGCGGGCAGCGGCGAAAGAGTGCCGTGATTTGAGACCAAAGTACAAAACTTGGGCCGCTGACTCCCAGAAGATAAAAACCAAAACAAGCCAGCCCCACCTCCCGTGGAAATACATATATGTTTCAACAGAAAGGAGCGCTTTTCTTATTTTTTTCCCTGCTGGAGACGGAAGTCAGTCTCGGCCATAGAAATCTTGAAGGACTGTAATAATACGTCTTTTCTGACTTCTTGTGTTGCAGGTTGAAGCTTGCCTTGCAGTTGCTGCTACAGATGTGTGACATGTGCTGTTGCACAGCCATGTCTTAACTGAAGAGCCTTTGTTTCGATGTCCCCTTCTGAACGTGGTAGGATATAGCTAGGGAAATATTTGATCATGCCTCACCACCTGAGATAGGTAAACAGAATGCAATATATTTTAAGCTGTTTGGTTGTTTTGGTTTGGTTGCTTTTTGTTGTTGGTTTTTTTTTTTTTTACTTAATGAGGCCACGAAAATAAGCATCTTGTTTACTGTATTTTGAATTTTGCAGAGAAAAATGGTTTATCTGCTGTGCTGGCAAGAATTCTGCCCTTTGGTGTGTGTAATGCTTAGATGATAACTGGTGTCTTGCTTCTCTGAGCGGTTTTGTATTGAGGTGTTTTTTGCGTGTTATGACCCTGAAGAATGTCTTCCAAGTAGTGGTACATACGAAAATTTATAGTAATTTCACATTGGATTCACATTGATTTTTAAATTGCTCTAAAAGCACGGGGAAAAGTACTGTCATGGAAGTATAGTGTCAGTATTTGTGAAAACACCGTCATAAATTCTTCCTCGTATACGATACTGAAAATGAAAGTGAAGCGTAGCTTTGTATCCTTTCCAAACAGATAGAGAGTCTGTCAGCACAAATACTGGTAATTGCAATTTAGGGATTAGGGATGGGGGTTTGCTTGGGGGAGTTGTGGCCTCTGTGACTGCAGAGTAACTGAAGCTGTAGCTGCTGCTCATTGCAGTGAAGGACTGGGGACTTGAGTTTCAGCTATTTACTTTCTTTTAAATTGTAAGTTGAGTTGACTCATAGTTGTTCAAATGTAATGATTGACACAGCATATTGTACTTCGTATTGCATAACTGGATTGATCAGAGCTGACCAATTTTTTCCAAGCTATGAGTCAAGTGTTGTTTTTGGAGATGATCTTGAGGCCATCCACAGTGCTTTCTGGAGTCATGCAGCTCCTTGAGCAGAGAAAGTAGCCTGTACTGTCTCCTTGGAAGATGTTTGAGGTCGTTTCCACTGGCTGGAATTGGTTGTGACTGCTGTTTGTATAAATCCGGATTAGGCATTAAAGAAGTTTTACGAAGAACGGTATTTTAAGTTTTTGAAGCAAAGTTTTGTAAAACCAAGAACCTGCACATTTTAAAACTTGTCTCTGAAATGGGAGGGAAAGCAATTTACTGCAAAGTTAATGTAAATCCTGTCCAAGAAAGTGAATCACGTGTGTATTGGTGTATCAAAGTGAGCTCATGGATTACGTGCTGTTTAGAAAATAACGTAAATGTCGGGGACAATACTGAAAAATGTACATTTTCCTTTTTTTTTTTTTAACAGCTACCGAGAAGGGATATTCTAGAAAAGTGAAGTTGGAAGTTCTCTGATCAAGAGAAGCGTAAACATGTTGTGCTGGGGAAATGCATCTTTTGGACAGCTTGGATTGGGTGGAATTGATGAAGAGATTGTTTTAGAACCCAGAAAAAGTGACTTTTTCTTAAATAAAAGAGTCAGAGATGTAGGATGTGGACTGAGACATACTGTTTTTGTCCTGGTTGATGGGACTGTTTATACATGTGGATGCAATGATCTAGGACAACTAGGGCATGAAAAAGCCAGGAAAAGACCCGGTAAGTTTGTAAGTAATGAGTTGTGGTTGTGCATGTGGTTTTTGTTTCATTATGCTACAACAAACCCAAGATTGCCAGTGTCTGTGCACGTGCTGAATTCATGCACAGTAGTTCTTCCAAGAATGGACGTATTTGTAACTGGAAAAGCGTTCCTCTGCTTGGATTGCTTCTTGTGGCAGTTGGAAACAACCAACTGTGAAACATGGCAGTCCCTCTTGTTTTTGCCTGCTGTGCAGCTGGACAGTGCCACTGTTTTTGTTCCTAGCATGGAATCACTTAATTGAAGGCTGTGAGAGACTCTGGCTGTTCTAGATCTCAAGGGGAGGTGACCTGCTGCAATACATGGATTAGCATTGCACTGTATGTGTGGGTTTGGCTACTGAAATACGAGTATTTGACATATCACAGTCGAGAAACTTGCTGTGTGTGTTTTTAGTTGCCTAATATGTGATGTAGAGCTGGTCTGATTAAAGCAATGTTCTTTTTTTTAAGAACTAAAAATAAAACTTTTGATAAAAGACGTATCAGCATATGCAGCACTACAGGAAGAGGACGTGGAAAAGCCTAAAGGATGCCATGTGACACTTCTTTGGGCTTTTTTCTTCTTCCTACCTGTGTTCTGTGTGTGTATCTGCTCCCTGCTAGTGCATTTCTAGAGCAGGAGTGGGTAAACATCTTGCAGGGACTGCAGAGGAGTGTGCACATGGGCTGTCTCCAGAGCTTGCATGTGAGTCATAGCTGGTGCTGCTGAGAGCCAGGGAACAGAGCTGCTCACACTACTCACTGCAGAACGTAACAAACTGCAAAGGCTTAGTAAGAGTTTATTCTCATCGCTCCTATAGCAGTTTTACAGCTTGCTTGGCTCAATAATTGACACAAATTTTTCAAATGGAAGTGAGGTATCATGCAGAATTTTAGTGGCTCACCTTTACTCAGAGCTTTGGCTTTGGTGCCAATTAAAGAGTCTTGGGTTTTTTATGTAGTTGAGATGTAACTTTTTTTAAGTAATTTGGACTTCCATTGGGAAACAGTACGTGGGTATTAAAACTGATAGACTTTAATACTGTGCCAACATCTGCTTCATGAACGTAGAGAAACTCAGAACTCAGCTTGTCACTTACTCTGACTGCTTGTTGCCCACTTTGAAAATTATGCTGAATCGTCTTTTAAATGTAAAAGTTACAACAAAAACATCTGACTTCTGTTTTGTATGACCTTTCATATGTAATGGACCTGCTATAATTTTTTTTTAACCTGCTCAGACACACCAGTCATAGCGATTGTAACCTCCTCCTCCCTAATTTTCCTTTCATCTACAGGTTGCTGATTATACTGCTGGGTGTTGTAATATGAAGTCAGGGCATTAGTCTAAAGAGGCTCAGTATCTTTACAGATGGGTGGATGCTCTTTTGAATGCATTTCTGCTCACTGAAGATAATTTTATTGCTGACTGCGTGTCTTTGCCACCTCCATGTCACCACTGCTATTATTCAGCCGTGCCTTCCCTCTTTCCTCCCCACAGAGCTCTGCTTGGCATAGGGATTGTGTGAATGTCCCTTAATCCATATTAGGCAGAGCCAGCCTGGCTAGTTCAGCAGCTGGTGAAGATAGCCCGAGCTGATCTGCATGCTGGTGCCCAAACTGGAGAGCGCTTCCCTGACCTCTTCCACTGGCAGAGCTGTGGGGGACTCTCGTGGCTGAATTGGGGTGGTAACCTCTTCAGTCACACCAGCTGTATGAAAGAACTTGTATCTGCTGCCTGTGCTGTCTGAGTGCCTGTCATGTTGCAGATAATACCAGCTATTGTTTTGAGGTTGACTTAGGCTGTTCTAGGCTGTGTTTGGAAAGCGTGTTACCTTGATGATACCTCAGGCTTTTCCAGTGGTGGGAATATCCAAGCAGGCTCTTATCTAAGGGGACTATTAAAAATTCCAGCTTTAGTGACAGGCCCTGAAGGAAGATAATTCCCCATGTTACTGTTGCTGAAATAAAAATGTTAGACTTCTGATCACAAATCATAAACCCCCCAAAAAACCCCTTTCTAAATGTATTTAAGGGTTTTGGTGCAGGCTACTAGGAAAAAAAAAGTCAGAGATATTTTAGTGTGTGCTTTTCAGAGGCATGCTGTGTATGTCTAGAAAAATTACTCTTTAGGATCTGTTTCTACAGTATTTTGCATTAGAAAGAGGGCATTGTGTAGCTCATTGCAAAATCAGTAGCTTTAGTCTATAATTTGCCCTGCCTTGTTTTGCAGGCTTTTTTCTTAATAGTGAATAGGTGAATTTAATTTGCTGTGGTGGAATGTTTTCCTCTTACATAATGTCTACACGTGTAGTCATTTGACAATAATCTCTTTGACCTTAATGTTAAGTGGGTCTCTGCACTCCTTTGCAGATGGCAAGGTTAGAAGGCACCGTTACGATCAAGCTGCAGGTTTTGGGGCACTTCCGTGTGTTGTTCCAGATACAGTCGTTACTTGGCTACTTTTTTTTAAAATTTAACTTATTTCTCCTAGAATAGCATGCTTACAATTTTAAGTCGAGGGTGTTTCAGCAGGCTCCTGGGCTTACTTCAGTGGAATCTTGATTCATATCTTAGTACTGAGTAAAACTGTCTGTAACTACGCTAGCTTGTTAGGAGGTGGTTTGTATTTTTTTTTAGCGACTAACTTTATTTATTTGTTTCTTTTTTAGAGCATGTTGGTGCACTGGATGCCCAGAATATTGTAGCTGTATCGTGTGGAGAAGCCCACACCCTTGCATTAAATGACAAGGGTCAGGTATACGCGTGGGGTCTGGCTACCGACGGGCAGCTTGGCTTGCCAGGAACAGAGGAATGCATCAGAGTGCCCAGGTTAAAAATGGCAGATAATAAGTTGCCCTTTTTTTTTTTTTTTCTTTCTTTAATATTGTGCTTAGGTCACATTGGTTAATCTATTCTGCTGTTACAGTTAAAACAACACGTTAGAGATTGGATCTTAGCTGTGACACTTGCATTCTGTGGACATTCTGAGTTTCCTTTCTCAAAAAGTTGGCTTACGTGGCAAGTGTGTTACGGGTTTGCTTGGTTTGGTTTGTTGCCTTTTGGGGTGTTTTTGTTTGTTGTTTTTTTTTAATAGTCCTCTACTAAGAATGAGAGTTATGTTGGAAAAGTAGAATGGATATTTTAAGAATGTAAATGGGGGTTGATAACTGCCATTTCAGAGAAGGTGAAGAGAAGTAGAGTGTTAAACTTTCAAAACCTGTTGTGGGAGTACATTTGAAGAAGGTCCATTTGCTGTCTGATCCATGTACCTTTTTTTTTACAAAGTTTTACAGCTGTGATCAAACCTAATTTTGAACATGAGTGCTGGCCAGGTTCACTTGCTTGTTCCCAGAACAGGCATTCTTGCTACCCGAAGTCCACATTTTCACTGTCCTGAGTAGATTCACTGAAGTCACTGTGACTGTAGCACTAAGTTTGTATGTTTGCAAGCTGGAAGTTTTCTTTTCTAATTATTTTACTTTTTTGTTGGCAAAGGAAAAAGACAGAAGTGACAGTTCCTTGGAGCTTTAGTAATTCATGACTATCTCTGACACGTGTATAAATATGAAAAATATAACCAACAAATACTAAAGATGTTATTTCTGCGTCAAATTTAAAAGCCAACAGGCCCTTTAGAAACATTTTCTATCAAAAGTTGAAAGCATCCTATTTTAATGCACATTTGAGTGTATTTGCAGCTTCTTTATAACATTGTGCAAAGTGCAATAGGTCTGTAAACTGAAGTTGGTAGAGATGAAAAATAGTGTTCAGTTTTTAACAGAAAGTAATTACATTTTTATATCTAATATTGGCATAAAGAAGACTAAAACCTTTCTTCTTTTGGAAATTGGGAAGTAAGAAACAGTTCCTTCTTTCATTCTTTATTAGTTTCCTCCATTCAGCTTTATGACATCTTCTAGCAATGAACCTGCCTAATTCTTCATTATGACCTTTTACAGACTTAACTAATTTGAAAATAAGACCAAACCTGTCCTTAAAAGCATTACAAAAGCAGCTTATTTCACTTAAGGATTTACTAAATAGCTTCTAGTTAAAGTTAGGATGTTTAAATTAGTTTCATGTGTGCTTGAGTGAAAAGGACTCACTTTTTATATATTACCTTTTGCTGTGACTTTATATTTCATACCATGATCTAGTAGCTTAATTCCTTCTCTGTTTTCTTACCCCAATAGAAACATTAAAAGCTTATCAGAGGTCCAAATAGTTCAAGTTGCTTGTGGTTACTATCACTCCTTAGCACTCTCAAAAGGTAAGCCAAATTCTCCTGAAGTTTTGTGTAATTTCTGACCAGGTAGTTCAAGTTTTCAACATTTATTTTTTCTTTTTTAGAAGGAAATGTTTTTATAAAACAAGCTAACACTTAACACAGGTGGGGTTTCAGGTTGGTAGGGACAGTGTAATTGTAATGATGGAAAAAATAAACATACAGACAGATACCAAGTTGTTCTGCTTTTGTTCCTTTTTGTTTTGGTTTTGGGGTTTTTTTTATCCTTTTTAAGTTGTTTTGGGGTGTTTTTTTTGGTCCCAATTCTTTCTCATCCTGCTGGGATGCTGCTTTGCCACTAATCTGCTTTAACCTGCATCTTCAGGCTGCTGAGGTTTGCAGGAGTGACTCCCTTGCCTGCTTTACTGTGCTAAACCTCTGTTTTCTTCGTGCTTCCGTGGTTAAAATGCAACGTCACGTTGTAACCCACCTTTGGAAAAGCTGAAACATCTGCCTTCAAAGTTTTGCGGGGGCTGTGAGCACATGCTTAGTTGGCCTCCCTTGTCTGATCAGCTCTCCAGAAAGGAACGTGGATTTCAATTTGCTGCTTGCTTGTTTTGTCATGACAAGAGAGAGTTGTGACCAAAACTTCCACTTGGAAGAAGTGGCTCCTGGAAAGTGTCAATGGAAACTTAGAAACTCAAAAATTCCAGGAAGATAGGAGTTTGTTTCTGAACAATATGTGTTTAAAATACAAACCAGATAAGCTGTGGGGAGGGAGGTGTTCATTGTATGCAAATGATTATTTTTTTCCTTTAAATATAGTAGTTTATAGTGACTATATGTGCCTTGACTCTGTGTGTGACTCTTCATGGCCTCGGATTTGCTGTGCCATAATGTATTCCCAAGTGCCTTTATCCTTATAACCCAAAGAAAGGCCTTTATTTTTAGGGCAGGCAAGCAGAGGTTCACAGATAACCCTTTGCCTGAGTTAAGATCAGCAGCAGAATGTGGGGAGTATTAGAGTTGTGCTGTTAAGCATTCTGTTGATCAAAGGTGCAAGAATGTCATAAATTCTAAATTGGTAATTTAAAATTCGCTCAGCATCACTATCCAATTGCCAGTGCATGGATCTGCAGCTCTGTGTCGGTTCTTGACATGCACTGTAGAGGTTTTTTTGGGGGGTTTTGTTGTTAGATAAATAAAATCTGAGAGATCTGTTCCCCAGGGGATGGGTTTCCTGGTTTTCCCATTTTGATAAAACTGTTATGGGGAAAGATGGAGATAGGAGAGACATAGGAAGCATTGGGAAGGTAACATTGCTCTTGGACATGTATCACATCAGCAAAAGCAAAGTGTTTTGTGATCAGGCGTTGATCTTTAGGACAGTAAATACCTCAGCAAAACAGTGGTTGTTCAGGAGAATATTTGGAGGCAAATCTTAGCATAAATAGCTCTTGGGCTTGTCATTCTTCATGATGTTTTTCTCTTTGTAAGGCATCAAACGACATTATCAACTTTGTGCTTCGTTGATCATGTAATGAAGACATTGTTTTAAAATGTGTGTCAAATTGTATGTGAAAATTTAGTATGTCATCTTAGGAAAGCTTAAATGAGGCTTTTGATGGGAAATTGGAAAATTTTGCATGCCCAGTATTGGCAGATCTGCATAAAAATCTGTGTAGTAGTGGAACTTCCAGTGGAACAGTATCTTGCTTTATGATAATCAAACTCAGTTTATCTCACGCTGTTGAAACAGGAATGTCAAGAGAAGTTTTGAGGGGTTTGAATACTATTTAAATACTTTGTCTGATGAAATATTTGAGTTGAATGCCTGCAAATTACACAGGAATGCTTAGCTTCAGAAGTCAGTAATTTGTAAGCATTTTGAAACTCAGACGTAACTTTTAGCTTTTCTTACCGTGGATAAACATTGTATAATGAAACCGCATTGATTTGTGTTTCTTGGTTGTTTATTTTTTCCTTCAAACAGGAAGTGAAGTGTTTTCCTGGGGACAAAACAAATACGGCCAGCTGGGCTTAGGCTACGATTATAAAAAACAAACCTCACCACATATGATTAAATCTCTGCTGGGAATCCCTTTTGCACAGATTGCAGCAGGAGGAGCTCACAGTTTTGTACTAACCCTTTCTGGAGCCATTTTTGGATGGGGACGCAACAAATTTGGGCAGCTGGGTCTAAATGATGATAATGGTAGGTAAACATTGCTGCAGTAAGATTTCCTGGTGAAGGGTTTGGGCTGTGAATGCAGGGACAGCGATACCAGAAGACAAGCAGACAGAACAAACCACTGTTGAATATTGTCAGAGTGCTGGTGGCACGTGGCATTCATAAAGAAGACACAGAGGTGTCTTCTTTCCTTTGTTTTGTGGTGGGACTTTTGGCAGTGTTGTGTTGAAATCTGTACACAATTCATTAATGAATAACCTGTAGATGGTTCGGTGAGTTCAGATTTTGTCACTGGTTCGTTATTGTCACCACTGTTTAAAATAAGAAAAAGGTGTTGTAAAGAAAATGCACATCTGAATTAATGCCTGAAATCTGATCACACTCATCTAATAAGAAAATGACACTTTCCAGGAATCAAATTCTCGCAGGAGACTTCATTTGCTTCCACATATCCTTTGGAATGTGTAGAACCCCAGTTTTCATGTAGCATGACTTCTCAATAAAATCCCTTACTTGGGTGCTGACACAGTTTCTTGCAGACATAGCACACCTGGACATCAGCATTAGAAAGTTTTCTTTGTTCAGCTGGATGACAAAGTTGATTTGTGCTGGTGATGAAGGAAGTTGTGCTTCCTAATTGCTCAGTGCTCCCTTCTGTTATGCCTTTATTAATATTAAGCTGTGTGTGTGAACACACATTCCAAAGAGTAAATACCTACTGACACTGACTTACAGGAACACTTCAAAAACATGAGATCCGAAGTGTTTCAGTGCAGCAGTCCCTGTTTTTCCTGCAGCAGCACTTCCATCTCCCAGATCCATAAACTCAGCCACAATGATTGCCTTGTGCCAGCAATTTCCAAGTGCTGCTTTGACTGGAACGAAATTAGCAGAACTATTTGGGCTTTGATTTTTGTTTACAAAGTCGGTGACCTCCTGCTTTATTAAACTGTTCAGACAGGTATGTTCCTACGCTGCTGAAGTCACTGAGAAGTCAGAAGGTTGTTCATATATGCTGTGGGGAAGATCATACTGCTGCCCTTACAAAGGTACAAGATATGTTTCTGCTTTAACTTTTTAATGTTTCCAGGACAAAATGCTGTCTGAATAGGAAATAATAAACTAAATCCTGAACAGATGGCTTCTAAGCTTATTGGATGAAGTTGAGGAAACAGTGGTAAAACATTTGCAAAAAATCTCCAGTACAAGAAATTTTTCAGCAGTCTTAAATTTTTGTCAGATTTGGTGAAATTGAGCAGACAAATTACAGCATTTTTGATAGGAGAGTGTGTGTTGCATTATTAAAATTATGCAGGTATTGAATTTAGTGTATCCTAAAGGGATGAGCTCTTTTCTGACTGTAATGCCTCTAGAATTGCTGTTTTCGTGATCAGACCAAATCATTCACCAAGTACCATCATGGACAGACTCTCCTTGGGGAAGTTCATTTCATTTATTGCCAATCATAAATGAAAATACAGTTAATGAGGAATTAGGTATTGCAGGTGTTACTGTGTGAGATTCTGTGAAAAATGGATCACTTATTTCAAAGTGGATTTGGGAAAAAAACCCAACATATTCTGTGTCAGTGCAGTGTGTTTGTATAGAGACCTAGGAATTCAAATTAATTATTGATAATTAAAATGGCTGAAATATGTCAAAGTACCTTATACAGAACTGCTGGCTAAGTGTATTATTTGGAGTCTTACTTTTAAACTTTTAAACTTATTTGGAAATATTTGGGAGCTGCTGCTCATTCTACACTCATTTTAGTGATGAATATTTTATTTCAAGCATCAGGTTATGGTAAGTGCCCTTATTTTGTAATAGGTAGAATAATACAGACATGTCTTAATTTAAATGATTGACTCTTGGACTTTTGGGGTTTAATAGCTGGATTAGACTTCAGCATTTAAATCAGTATATGTTAACATTTAGGCATTTCCTGCTTGCCACTCTCAGTAAAAAGTAACAATTTATAAGCAGAATATTTTGAGCTTACCACTGATAGGAGCAGAAAACACTTTTGCCTGTTCAAGATTTGGGAAAATGACTAAAGAGCCAGTTCATGTCCAGATCTCTTGAGTTCAGTGTTATAGAAGGCATTAGGATTTTGAAAGTAATTCTTTTTAATGTTTTATTTCTGGAGAGGAAAAAAAAATTGTGTTTATTTACTTTGGGTAAATGTGCTAGTTTGAAATTCTATACTGCGGCGAGTTAAAACTTGTTCTAAAGAATATCTGCCTAAATGTGCTCGTACCTTGTTTATAGAAACTTAATTTTCTGAAGTGAAAGGAGAAGACTGTTCATCAATAATTGCCTTTTGTCCTAAAATATTCTCTCACTTTGAAGAAAATGTGTCAATTGATGTGAGGTTTGGGAAATACAGAATGCAAAGCAAACAGCAATCCCTAACTTGCCTTCTAAATGGTTATTTTCCCTTTTCATGTGTAGAAGTTAACTTCAGACTTGCTTTAAAGCTGATGGGCTCTCTGGATAACTCCACTGGCCTTTGCACGAGAGGCCTTGCAGGAGCAGGGCTTTGATACACCTCTCGTGGACGGCGCTGTGTGTGTCTGTGAGCGTCCTGCAGGGCCTGCTGAACGCCAGGAACGTCCGTCCCTCCTCGTTCTCATCCACTGAGGGAGCCTGTTGGTTTCGCTCAGTGGATGTGACAGTTTCCAGCTGAGGTCCAGGCTGAGGCAGGGTAGAATTGAATGAAACAGCTTTACAATTTCTAAGCATCTGAAAACGACAAGTTTCTAGGTTGTTGTAGGGTAAGTTGCATAATTACTTGCCTTACAGCATTGTTGAAATGTTCTGGTTTCCGATGCTTTCAAAGAGTGAAGCTGTTTCAGTCACACCCTGCATCATCTGCCTGAGGAGAGCAGCTCCCTGCTTGCTAGTTACCTTAAATTTGTATTCAGAGTTTCAAAGCCAAAGAAAATTGGGAAAGAGGAAAGCAAAACAAGATTAGTGTCTGTTAATGACACAAGTTAATGGCAAGGCTGTTGTACAATGATATGGAAACGACACGAGCGTGATTTAACATGAGCAAGGTAATACATCATAGCTGTGCCACACTTTCAGAACTGCAGTTAACTTACAGCCCTTTTGTGTCTCAGGGCCCTGCTGTGCATGTGTATTTTCTCTCCTTTCCCCACAGTCACGAAATCATCAGACAAGCAGATTGATTATTAAATCCATATAACTGTTAAGTGACTTGATCTGAGATACACTGTAATTTTAATGCAAATAATTTATTTGTTTAGGAAGGTGGGGTTTTTACCTTTGGAGCTGGAGGCTATGGTCAGTTGGGTCATAACTCTACCAGCCATGAGATAAACCCAAGGAAAGTGTTTGAGCTTATGGGAAGTGTTGTCACGCAGATCACTTGTGGCAGGTAAGGCCTGTTCTGTGCTAGCACTGGGAATCTTGAGGATAACTTGTTTTGTCTAAAACTTCACACCTATTGCAATATATAATCCCTTCATGATTAGGGAAGGCAAGCTGATCCCTAACAAAAGATATTTAAAGATGTTACGGGGATTTTAAAAGCATTCAGTAGAAGAACTAAAGGAAGTTGTGTGTTTGAGAGGCTCTGATTCTCTATACTGAAAGTGTGAGCAATAGTGTGAAGTGTGAAGGTGTTTAGTGCTGTCACTTGATCTTTTCCCATTAAAGAACAAGTGTGTTTGGGAAGGTACATGAGCAGCACTGAGAATAAGTGTAAAACTTGGAAAAATAACCTGTTTTATGAAGTACCTGTAATACTGTATGGCAGTTCAGTTCCTCGTGGGCTTTTTTATTCTGTGTATTACAATAGCACCCAAGAAATGGAAAAAATTCCCAGCACACATGAAAATACAAAGAATTGCACTCTTAAGAAGAAAAAAAATCGTGTGCATTCACTCCCTTTCCATAGTTTACAGAAGTTCACTGCTGGTTCTTCACAGGCTCGTGGTTGGAGAGAGGACATCTGGAGTTGAGAAGGATGGGAGGTGAAAGGGGGTAGAGGGAGTCTGGTAGAAACTTGACATTTCTGAATGTCTAGAGGTGTGCTCTGAAGGTCACGTGGGGGCAAAGCACTGGCATTTCCATTCCCTGAACTCTTCCATGGCAATGGAAATGGCCTATTGGAGTACATGCCAGTGGCAGTGCTTTGCCAGGAGAGAGGTGGAGCAGTGGATGTGACAGGACCTTTAGGACAGTGTTTAACACAATTCTTAGAGGGGCCTGCACAGAGCACGTTATAATGCTTGGGTTTCTGTTCCTGAATTTTGTTTGCCCTAGGCAGCACACCACTGCATTCGTTCCTTCCTCGGGAAGAATTTATTCCTTTGGACTCGGAGGAAATGGGCAATTGGGTACAGGAACAACCAGTAACAGGAAAAGTCCCTTCACAGTGAAAGGAAACTGGATTCCCTACAGCACTCAGTGCCCGATGACCTCAGGTAAGCAACATCTGGCATATTCACTTCTTGGTTTCCTGTTCCTTCGTAGTGTCTTAAAATTGTTGAGATTTAAACCAAGTATGGACTATAATCACTTGCTTCCAAGCAGTTTGTTTCCACTGTGTTCCCTGCAGTCCATTCCTGCTGTAGAAGGTACGTGCTTGCTTCTCCTGTTGGGTTAAGTCCTCTTAACTACAGCTAAAACTTAACCTCGGGTCAGGATGGTCTCAACTACTGTATTGCAAAGAAATGCTTCACTGAGGTTCTGCAACAAAGGAACCTTTTTCTAACCAAGTGTTGATTGCCGTGTCTTAATTATTTTTCAATTTCCCCTTTTCTCAGTGCCCTGTTTTTTGTTCCTATTGCAGAAAGTGAGGAGTGTTACTGTGTCAAGAGAATTTTCTCTGGTGGGGACCAAAGTTTTGCGCACTACTTTTGTCCTCAGGTAACAGATTAAATATACTTTGGTTCCAAAGCTTGCCAAAGTTGAATTTTAGGTTTTTTGATGAATTTGAAAAGGTTTTGAAGGTGACTGTATTGTAAAGTTTGCTGGAGCAGTGTAGAAGCCAAAGGTACTAAGGGAATGTAGCAATTGGAGGACTTGGATCCTGTTAGTGAGTGTTGGCTGTCAGGAGGCTCTTGAGACTGTCTGGCATAACCTTTTCTTCTTGATGGATGAATGCACTTCTTTTCATGTCATAAAGGAAAAATTGATGAAATATTTGAGCTCTTTACTCCTGCCCAGTCCCCTTCAGTAATTCCTGACTGCAGCTATGCTGTGTTCTGCTCTGGAGCCATTTTAACTTACCACAGCAATGCTTCCACAAAGGAAACAAAAATGGAACTTCTTGCTAAAAATTATAGGTGGTTTGTTACATGATAGTTTTATGCTAGTCTTAAAAACTTAGGTATTAAAAGAATAAAAATGAATCAGTTTAAATTCTAGTACTTAAAAAAAAAAAAAGTTTAGAAGGACTTTACAGTAAAACTGGCAATGTGGAAGTGTGATGGAAAGGAAATGCTATTGGAGGATGGGTTGGGAGGAAAAAACAAGATGAAGTTATGTGGGACTATTTCCAATGCAGCTCAGCAGATATTGGACCATAGGGGTTAATGAAGCATCAAGAGTTGAGTGTGTAGGGTGCAAACTAATTTGGGCAGAAGGGAAGATGGATTTTAGTGGGGAAACATGTTTGCCAAGAAAAAGTGAGTACAGGTCAGACTTGCAGCAACCCCTTGTGCTCAGAGCCTGTTTTGGTTTGACAGTTTCTCTAGGATTGTTTGGTTGGGTTTTTTTCTTAATTCTGATTGAGTTTTAACTATTGTTGTATTTGAGAGAAACTTGTCTAGCAAGTGTAGACTGGAAAAATTACTTATAGTACAGGCTTGAAACTTGTCTGTTAAAACTCCCTCAAAAACTTCCTTGTGTGCAATTTTCGTAATTACTGGAGTAGTTTCTGACTGACTAATTGAGATGAACTGGAGACTGTGAATGCAGGCATTGTGGCTTGTTCTGGATAAAAAGTATTAGCAATAGATGATCTTTGATGCTGAAAAAGTATCCCTTCTAGTACTCTTTAGTTTGTAATTTGTATTGAATTCTTTCAAAGTTACGCTGAGCGCTGTACCCCTGGGGCTTGTGTGTCCTCGCCAGTTAAGGGGGCACAGCCAAAATCTGTTTGTTTTCTCAAGTCATTGTTTGGGCAGCTCGGTTCCCTGAGTTGTTTCATTGTGATTTAAGTGACACTTTGGCTGGACACAAGGGAAATGGTAAGAGGCTTCCTCATCCTGATGCTGTAGGATGGGATGAGAGGTGCTGATTTTTGGCAGCAGACAGTAGCTGTCATACTACGTCAGCTCTGTTCTCAGACTGCACCATCAGGAGAAATGTTTCCTTTTACTAGCTTAGTCTTATTTTTTGTGCTTTTTGAACCAGTGCTCCTCCTCAAAACAATGACCTTGGTTCTCCTCCTCTTTACTCTTAGAAGTCTTAGTGGCGTTCATTTTACATGAGCAGCACTTCAAACTGCAGCTCATCTGATGAAGCATGTTCAGAGAAACATGATTCATTCCCAGGGGAACCCGGTGGCAGTGGGGCAGTGGAACAGCTGTCTGAAAAACTGAATGGCTCGTTTTCTGTGTGCTCACAGCTTGGCTGGGAGCTCAGTGGCTCACAGTGGCTGGGGAGGAGAGGTGCTTGCTGCTCGTGTCTAAAGCCTGTTTAGTGTTCAGCAGATAGAAAAGTACTGTATGTTTAAGGAGTTTGCCATTCAGTAAGCTGTGGTGTGAATTAATGCACCAGTCAAGATGTATTTAGAGTATGCTCTGCTTTCACAGTGAATGCAGAACTACTTGAATACAGTAAATTTTTCCTTGGGTGTATCTCACAGTAATAGTCTGGGTAGGCAAATTGTCACTCAGTGGAGAAAGGAGCTGCTCAACCACAAGGCTGATCTTTCTGGAAATCAATTTTGTATGCCTGATTCTTTATGCTTTCTTTTAAAATTTATTTAGAATATGGTGCCACCAGATGATTTTAGGTATCCCGACCTTTTGAAGCAGATCTGGACTGTGAATGAAACGTTTATTCAAAAATTGCTGGCTTTCCCATCTGGAAGACTTCCTGTAGAAATAGCTAAGTAAGTGATGTTGAAGAAAGAAGTTGTCTTTCATAATTTTACTTATGAATTGAGTATTAATGGGGTTTTGGGCGTACATAGCCAAGGCTATTTTTAGTTACTGATTTTATGACGTGCAGAGCTCTTGCTGTGCTTTCATTGTCGTGCTTGTTGAGTAGTTTAAATCCTTTAGACTGTGTCTTTCTGTCCCAGTGTAGATGACTAGGCAAGTTTAAATCATCTAATTGCACACTGAAAAATAGCAGTGCATGTAAAGGAATACAAAAACAACTCAGAGTTTATTGCTTTTACTTTAATGGAGGAGGATGCAAAGCAATTAAATTGCAATACTTGCCGTGATTTAAGCTGTCTTAAGCATTTTCTTGAATGGAAGATTTTATCTTGTATTGTTTAGTCCCATTCAAGTCAGAGTCCCATCCTTTGTATAATGTAATTTATTAGGGCTTACATGCAGCTTTCTTACTGCAATGCTGATTTGTAAAAGCAGAACAAACTGTAACGTTCGTGTGAACAATTTCAGTGAAATCGATGGGACGTTCTCCTCAGCTGGGTGCCTCAACGGGAGCTTTTTGGCGTTGAGGTAAGTGGTCGTGGTGCTTAACAAGTATTCCTGTTGCAAACAAGTTGCTGAGAACCCAGGATTCAGTCTTTCTGTACTTTTTTCCCTTTGTGCAGCAATGATGATCATTACAAAACCAGCACTAGATTCTCAGGGGTTGACATGAATGCTGCTAGACTACTGTTTCACAAACTCATACAGCCCGAGCACGCTCACATATCACAACAGGTTTGTGCTGCATATTTGCCTTATGTTTGGGGTTATCTTTCTACATTGTAAGTCTCCAGTAATACTACTTTTATGCTTGGTCCAGCCCTTTAAATATATTTATTTACTCAATGATATATCAACTGCAAATACGTAAAAATGTATCGTGTTGTAACAATTAAGTAACACATTGGCATACTCTGATATTTACCATATTGTCTTGTCTCTGAATGTATAATACTCTTAATTTATAACTCTTAATTATTGTTTTCTAGGTTAGTTTTTATATAGGTGAGCATTTGTTTAAATTCTCAACTGCATTAAAATAAACAGAATTTTATGATGTGCTGTAGGTGGCAGCTAGTTTGGAAAAGAACCTTATTCCCAAATTGACCAGCTCCTTACCAGATGTTGAAGCTTTGAGGCTGTATCTCACTCTACCAGAGTGCCCACTGATGAGTGATGAGAACAATTTCACAACATTAGCTATTCCTTTTGGAGCAGCTATTCTGAACCTAGAAAAAGCTCCTTTGAAAGTTCTTGGTAAGAAACTGAATTTCTACTGCTGAAATTGAGGATCTCTAGATGAAAATGTATAGAAATTCCATCAGGAAAGACTTGGTCTTGGCAACACCTGCTGTGTATTTACAGTTCTGTAGAATTCCCCAGTGAGAAGGTTAAGGCTTAACGTTGCTTGGTGTAAGAAAACACTTATTGTGTTGCTTCTGGGGGAGTTAACAGGCCACCCCTATGAGTTCATCTGGTATTTTAAGCTCTGGAGGGATTCCATTTGGGAGGAGTTAAACCGTGTAGTTCAATGTCTTTGATACGTGTCTTTGCCCTTTAAAGTGAAAATGATGTGGTCAGGCAGCTAACGAGCTCTGAGCAGCTTACAGAAGTGTTGCAGAGCAGATGTTAAATTGGCTTGGTTTTGACTTCAGCACCTGCTCTGTTGCTTCTGAGCAGTTCATCTTTTCTCACTGATGCAAATATGCAATTGAGAATAGCTCTGGTTTTTAGCTCTGCTTCTTTTCACCTTCCTATTGTGACTCCTGTCAGCTGAAATTCAGCTTAAGGAATCGAGGTTTCAGAATATTTCCTTTTTAACTGGTACCTTTTTGAGAGGGTCCTTTCTTCTTCCTCAGTTCTTTTTTGCCTTGCAACCTGTCTCTTGTGTTTTTCAGTAGTTTTTGGTGAGAGTAAAGAGCTTGTCTGCTATAAAGAAAAGCGAAGTGATAATTTTTTTTAAAGAGCTGATGTCTGCTAATAATGATGTGTTAAAACTTTTTTTTTTTTTTTTGAGAGTCTTAAGTAGTTGATAATTATGCTTTCTAGCCAGGCACGTGTTTTTGGTAAAAGGATATGAGAGCATTGCAGTGGCAAGTACAAAATTTGTGCTCGCTGTGTGTTGACAGAAAATTGGTGGTCTCTACTTGAACCTCCGTTGTTCCTCAAGATAGTGGAACTCTACAAGGATGTTGTAGTCCACCTTTTGAAGCTGTGCAAGATTGGCCTTCCGCCCTCTGATAGAAGAATACTTACCAATTTCCTACACACAGCTTTCAGAGTTCTGGAAATACTGCACAGAGTATGTTTATGTCATTTATAAGCAATTACTTTGCTGTTTGTTTTTGTCAGCATCTGTGTGCTGTGTAGCAGTTAAAAGTTAAGTTACTAAAGAGTTAAAATACTTAGAATTTCATCTACAGAACTACCTGTGGTTGTTCTGTCTGGACCTGTGAACCGCTGGGATTTGGGTTTTCTTGGGACCGCAGACTGACGCAGTCATTGGCATTGTGAGGGTGTGGATTAAAGTGAGAGGGCAAAAGGGGGTGACATATCTGGGGTGTTTCACGGATTTAGTGTCTGGTGGTGTGGAGGGGAATGGGGATGTGGGAGATGTTTGTGAAAAGTAGGCCTAGATTATCTGTAATAAAGACAGAACCTTTGTAACTGTCTTGCTGCTTTGCCAGTTAACAGCCCTTGGGAAAAGAAGTGTGCATTAGGAAAATGAGAGTGCTTCTGGATTAAAATTACACTGTAGAGACAAGCCTTCGTGTAAGGCTTGGATGAAGTTATTTTTCCATGTCTCTCTCTTTTTTTTTTTTTTTTTTTTAAAGCTTAATGCTTTTAAATGAAAACTGTCCCTCTTCTCACAGGTAATGGAGATAGTGTTCCTACTATAATTAAGAATAGAGTTCTTGAATCATAGTTCTTAAACTTGTGCAAATACAGGAGCAAGTACTTGTTGCATTGTATACATGAATATGTATATTATCAATGTTCCTGTGGGATGATATGTTTCACAGTGACAGCATTATGTGATGCTGTATGCACAGTTCATTTTATTTTTCTCTGAATCTTTGGTGGGACTGTGAATAATCCATGTATCCATGTCTTCAGCATTGTTTTTTGCTTTCTTGTAGGCACTGTTGTTCTAGAATTTTTGTAGTAGCTGGGTTTCTGTGACTGATGTATCAAATGCTTGAAAAACATGGAAAATACCCCTGTGAAAGCTAATAAAAAAAATACATTGCACTTCTTTAGGTAAATGAAAGAGGGCAAGTTATACAGTATGACAGATTTTACATTCATGAGATACAAGATTTGATAGACATCAGAAATGACTATGCCAACTGGTTCCAGCAGCAGGTGTTGGGAATGGTAAGTTGTGTTGGTTTTTGTTTGGGGTTTTGTGGGTTTTTCCCCTCATGTTTTGTTTTTGTTTTATGCCTTTAGAGAGGTCTGTAGATTCTCTAAACATGGGCACTTTCTTGTCATAAAAATACCTTCACAGTTCACTGGGGCTGAACAGATCATGTCAGGTACGAGATAAGGAAGAATTGTTAAGTAGGATGTGCTTCTTCTAGGGTGTCATTTTAGGACTAACACTGCTCTACATTTGAGTCTGTCAGTTAAAAAGTGATTTAGAATGCTGTCACTTGAGACTTGCCATGTCAGGAAAGTTAGGAAAGTAGTAATTCATGATAGGAGAACATCCAGAAGAATCTGAATTGCTGCATAAGATAGGTTGAGTCAATGAGAAAGCTGAAACTCTCTTGGATAATGAAGTTAAGAAGCATAATAAGGAATTGCAGGGGCAGATAAGTGATGTATTCTGAGTATAGCAACAAGAACTGAGGTAATTAATTCCTGGATCTGTAAACAGAAGAGTAGTAAATGGGAGTAAATTACTGACTGTACAAGGAATTAGTGAGTGGCGTAGGTTTTTGCCACAGTTCTTTGACTTGAATCAAGTTCTTTTGACTGTTGAGTAAGTTAATGTGCTTTTTCTACCAGCCTAAATTCAGCTCTTTTGCAACAGCACCTGGAAGGTCCTGAACGTGGGAGACCTACTTTTAGTGTGTCTGATGGACGCAAAGGAAGTGATGCTTTAACCAAGGAATTAAAATGGCAGTGCAAAGTCATGGCAGCAGGGACATACCATAGCACTGGGGAGCGGAGGGAAGCAGGCAGTGAGTCAGGATGGCTCGGCTGACAAAATAACCAGTGTGTGAGGAGGGCTTGGTAGCTCAGAGGGGTGATACTCCAAATGACATGGAGAAGCCAGGGGTGAGCACTGCAAGGCCTTGGAATTAGGGACAGGCTGTGTGTTTGGAACAGGGAAGGGTACGGAAGTGGTGGGATTTTAGTGACAGCCATTGCAAGTGTCTTTTCAATGGACATAAACACAAAGTGCATGTGTCGTGATCAGAGAGGGCAACACAGTATGGCTAAATGAGAGCTGGAAAACTGCTTTGTAAAGTCTTAACCTCCATTTGTTAACTATCCCAGAAGATTGAGCAGTACCTCTGACGTTACTGAGAATATACTAGCTATGGAATTTTCCATCAGTCATTTGAACAGCTTCAAGTTGAGCAGAAGAATTTATTTATTACAGGACTGAAAGAAATCCCATGGTCTTATGCAGATCTCCTTTGTACATAGTTTTGATGGCCTCTTCCTGCCTGCATATCCACCAGTTTCCCATGTTCCTCTTTTTAAAACTGTAAGAATCCCAACTTGCCTGTTGAGTCAGGAGAAATGAACCAAAATTTCTTTTGCCACTGCAACTTGTGTTGCCTTAACTTGTGGCACAAGTGTTTACTCAGTTCCTCAACCGAAATATAAAGGGAAAAGTATAGAAGAAAAGAGAATCTGGGAAGTATACAGAGTATTCTCAGAAACTTAGAAGAAGAAACTTGTGTTCTTTCAACAATAAGAAAAAATGAGTGGGGCAGAATTGAAGGTACTAAATAATGGGCCATTGATTTGAATAGATTTTCTTGAGATACAGCTTAAAGGAGACATGAAAAGCCATTTGAATTACAAATAAATAATGGTAGATACAGGAGGAGTACAACATTGGATAAATCCACCCGTGACAAATGGGATGCTCAAATCTGATATTAAATTCCAGGAGTCAGTTGCTTTTCTCATTTCTTACAGACCCAAATGATTCTTGAGACTTCATGGTATGGTAGTGGGATTCTTCTGTATTTTTTAACTTTTGCTCATAAAAAATGTTTTGCATTTAATTTGACATGCTGCAGTCATTTGAGAATGAAAATACATGGGTTAAAAACAGATGTAATTTATTAATGTGTGGAAGTAAACATTTAAAATGTTTGATTTTTTGCATCCAAGAAAATATTACACTTTAATGGTTCCTATTTTTAAAGACTGATAAACAGGGTGTTGAAAGACAAGCTTGTGTTTGGTGGATGAATTAGAACAATTATGTTTAATATTTATTTCTCAGTAAACCTTCTCTTGGGGGGGGAAGCTGTAAACAAATATTTTTTAAATTCTACATCAGAGATGAATAATTAATGCAGACACTAATGCTGCTTTTTCATCTTAATTGTTGCTACCTTTGTGCAAATGCTGTCATAGGATGTCAACCATGGATTAACCGAGGTAAGATTGGTTGCAGTCTGATTTCTTTTGCAGAGTGTAAGGAAATCAGAAATGTGAATGTCAAGGCTTGTCTGCTGTGTTCTGTTGGGATAAAGCTTTGAGTCAGCCGTGGCTGTGACGTGAAAAGATCTTGGTGGGGCAAAAATATGTAATCCTCTGGATTGCAAATTTGGAGCAGCAGTTGGAAAAAAGGGCTACTTTTAGATCCACTGGCTGCAATAGAAGTTCCTAAATTAAAATACGCGAAGTGAGAGTGTTGTTTGTGTCTGTTTTGGTTTGATTGGGGTTTGTTGGGGTTTTTTTTGTTTTTCTTTTTGCCGAAGTAATAAACGATTGAAAAGCTACTTAGCATTCCTAAGATGCTTTGCCCTTGCACCGCTAATGAGTGAAGGCTGGGTTCCCTTTCCAGTGGAGTGGATGTATGAAATGAGTACTGGTGGTTTTCAGCCGTGGTGGTGGCTTTGAGATCAGCAGTGCTCTGACGTGGCTGTTTCCGTTCCAGCTGACAGATATTCCTGTTATCATTTGCACGTACCCCTTTGTGTTTGATGCCCAGGCAAAGACAACTCTCTTGCAAACAGATGCAATCATACAGATGCAGGTGAGAGTTAATGCTGTTTTTTCATGTTACGAATTTCTTAGTTGCGAGCCTTGAGAGGGGGTTCCTCTCTTGGGTTTTTTTTTGTTTGTTTGGGCAGTTTTAGTTGGTTTTTTTTTAAACACTGTGTAACCTCTTCTCCATAAGAATGAAGGATCTGGCTTTAACCTTAGGGTATGTTCATGATAGAAGGTAGTGGTTTTGTGGCTTTGGGATCTCATTGAAATGAGATTATTTCACAATTACATACATTTCCAAGGAACTTCTTTTCAGTAATGACGTGGCTTGTTAACAACCCATCGTGCAGGTATAAAACCCCCAAACAAATAACAATAAAAAACCTCCCAGAACCCCAACAAACAAAACCCCAGGCACCACCCCCTACCAAAAAACAACCCCCCATCCTTTATGAGCAGACGTTGGATGATGCCTGGGTCATTGATCCAGGTCTGAAAATAAACAGAAGACTTAGGTCATGCTCAGGTAACAGGCTCGTGTAGGAAAATACAAACCTGCTTTTGTAATTCACAATAAATGTGGTTTCATGTGCCTTTAAAAATGTGTGTGCACAGTCAGTGTGGGCATTCGATGGATTGATGGAAATGGTCACACTGAATATTACAAATACTGACTGGTATAAAACACACAAACTTTCAAGAGTTCTCTGCCCTGTTCAGGACATTTGCAACAGCATTTTGTTTTGCAAACCATTCAGTAGCTCTTGTAACACCTATTCCCATTGACATCTTGTGCGCTTTTAAAGGCAAGACTGATGGAAAATTAATACTGAGAGGAATCTTTTAGTACCTCCTGACACTTCGTTTTTTTTCCAGATGGCTGTTGATCAGGCTCACAGGCAGAATTTGTCCTCTCTCTTTCTGCCAGTCTTTGAATCTGTCAATCCATGCCTGATACTCATGGTACGGAGAGACAATATTGTAGGAGATGCTGTGGAGGTCCTGAGGAAAACAAAGAATGTAGACTACAAGAAGCCACTCAAGGTATTAAAAATGCCTCAAAGTGTCTTTCACTGCAAATAATTGAGAATATTTTGGGGCAAACCTTGTTTTACAGGCTGTTTTGCAGTTCAGTGCTGACTGAGTTGTGTCTTTCAGGTTATTTTTGTAGGGGAAGAAGCTGTTGATGCTGGAGGTGTTCGCAAGGAGTTTTTTTTGCTCATCATGAGGGAGTTGCTAGATCCCAAGTATGGAATGTTCAGGTATTATGAAGAGTCCAGGCTGATCTGGTTCTCTGACAAGGTAGGGTGCGTTCTGTATTCAGTAATTTTATTTTAACTTACAACATTTATATTAATAATATATGAACCTGGTAGTTTGTGGTTGTTCTGTTCCAGGAGGAGGAGCTGAAGCAAGTATTGTCATAAAATGTTTGTCATTGTTAGACAAATAAAACCTTCCCCTCCTGGTTTCCCCACTCCTTGCTTACTCTTTACCAGCTGGCCCCAACCCAGACGTACCAGGGAGAAGTACCAGCCAGAACAAACTGATTCCAAGAGCAGAATCAGTCAGGGTGGCAGAGAAAACACTCCTGAAGTGGCCTGTTGAACAGGCCCTCCTGTGCTCAGTCCCCTGTCTGGGTGGTCACCTTGTTGTGCTTTCTCCCAAGGTTTGATCACTGAAGGTTTAGTCCTTCAGAGGCAGGCACTGACTGGGTGGCTGTGTCCCAAACGCTGACATTTCCAGGTTTGTTGTAAGCCTTGGCCACTCACTCCATGGGGGTCAAGAGGGAGCTCCTCCCTCCTCTTCCCAGTAATAGTTTTTTTAAAGATGGGAATATCTTCAAGCACTGAACAGGGCAATGCACTGACAAAACCAGGATCTTAGTGCAGTGTTTGAGCAGTGTGTGTCACCTGGAACATAGAATATGTTGTAGCTCCCCTTTTTTTTTCTGAGTAGAAAGGATTCAGTTTCCTTGGATTTCAGTCTCAGCTGGTTAAACTTTATCCTGTTCTCACCAGTATTTAGGGATACCTACATATTTAAAGAAAATAGAAATGAAACTCACTCAGATTATGCTGCACTGTACACTGTTTCCTGGACTCTGCAAAATTAAAATAACTTCTTATTTTAAACCATGTTGTCTGTTTTCTGTTCTTAGACCTTTGAAGACAGTGACTTGTTTCATTTGATTGGTGTTGTCTGTGGGCTAGCAATATATAATTTTACTATTGTAGACCTTCATTTTCCTCTGGCTTTGTACAAAAAGCTATTGAATAAGAAACCATCCTTGGATGACTTAAAAGAATTGATGCCAGATGTTGGCAGGTAAGCAAGAAAAAAAAAAAGGATGCTGCTAGAAATTAATTTTTAAGTCAACATTTGCCTGTAAGAATACAACAGGGTTCTTTTTTTTTTGATTTCCACACTAACTGGATAAACAGCTCAGAGGAACTTGCAGCCATCATGTCATTTGGGAAAAGATACACAGTGTTGTGAAACACCTGCTTCTAAATGCTTGGTGTTAGTGTTTGTGCCTTTTACTGTTCTACGAGAGATTCAGGGGGTAAAAAAATATTCAGACCCCTTAAGTTTTAGTCATTAATTTTATAAGCCTAAGTGTGAACGTAGTTTTAGTTCCAAATGGCTGAAGTCCATCGAGAAAATAGTCTTGCTTAGGAGCAAATATATGTTAAATTTGCCTTTGACTAGGGGTTTGAGTAGGAGGTTCAAGTGAGTGGAAAAAGGATGTTTGAATTGCCACAGTGTTGTGAATGCCAAAGTTTTTGTAGATTCAAGGAGAAATCAAAAAGATGTCAATGGAAGAGCCAGTCAATGGTTATTAAGTATTTACTACCTCTGGTTTGGGAATCCCTTAGCTGAAGTCCAAGATAGGAATCTTCTCTTCACAGGGGGATACACTACAAGTAGTAGCAAAACCAATGCTTGAGATTTCCCAGCACTGCACAAGGTGCACGTGAATGAGCTAATAAATGAAATCCCAGTAGAAAGACATTTTCCAAATTTGAGTTACCAAAGCACAAAGAACACTTCGGGAAAATACGTCCGTCCGTCTTTCCCCTGGTGAGAGTACTTTGTACCTTGTTTTGCAGGGGAATGCAACAGCTGTTGGACTATCCAGAGGATGACATAGAAGAAGCATTTTGTCTTAATTTTACTGTAAGTTTTGTATGGTGTTTGAACTATGTCTTATCAAGCTCAGACCTTCTGTTACAATTGCCTCTGAAGGAGCAAAAGCATCAGCTGCTGATTCCTCCCAGTTTTAGTTCTGTGTCTGCCATTCGTGTTGCTGTTAGCTAAGGGGGGGGGAATTGCTTTATGCAGTAAATAAGGTTTATACTGTCTTTGTTTCAAACAGATCACTGTGGAAAATTTTGGTACAACAGAAATTAAGGAGCTTGTTCCTAAAGGTGCTGACATTCCTGTAGTCAAACAAAATAGGTGAGTTCTGTGGGTTTTACGGGGTGGTTCAGTGTTGCTTTCTGCCTTGGGAATGTAACTGGGCTATAAATACCCTTTGCTAAGCTCTTGCACTGCTATTGGAGGGCAAAACTACTTTGGCTGTTTTCCCAAGCTGCTCTCATGTGTGGTGTTAAAATAGTTGTCTTGCATTGACACTGGCACGGGCTTCCCACAGAAGCTGTGGCTGCCCCATCCCTGCAAGTGTCCAAGGCCAGGTTGGATGGGGCTTGGAGCAACCTGGGATAGTGGAAGGTGTCCCTGTTCATTGACCAGGGTTGGACTAGATCTTCAGAGCCTCCAGGTCAAACCAAAACCATTTTTTAAGATTAAAAATGTTTGTGGTTCTGCAGGAAGTTATGTATCGTGGAAATTCAGTGAGTAATTGTTGTCGTTCGGTCGGAGGCGGGAGGACGACACGGTGATCAGGGATACCAGCCCCCTCTATTGCAACAGTGCTTCTACTTATATACACTTCTGGGTGTCACACATGTACATGCACTATTGGTTTAGCATAAACAT
>JAYRBT010000178.1:1098743-1125675 GCA_036023395.1 Myiotriccus ornatus | reverse complement strand
CCTCTGCCAGGTGTAAAGTTCCATCTTCAGTATCCTAGCTTACAGAGAGCCCAGGGCCAGCTGGGCTCCCCCACAAGTAATGATGAGAACTTTGACCTAAGTGCCATTATTTGGCAACTATTCTTACATGAATATTATTTTAGTGAAGTCTTCCCTTTGTGTAGAGCAAGATAAGATAAATTAATCTGGTGTTACTGTCAGAAGAATGTGTGACAGATGGGTGTTTTCCTTGGTCAACGACTCTGTAACTGTGATTTATAAAAGCAGCCTCTGCCACCCTTTGTTCCCTTTTTGCTCCTGGAGAGTAGGGAGAATATATCTGGTGGTGCTTTGGGCTCTTTTTGCAGAATACTATCACTTCCTCTCTCTCAATTCCTCCCATGTATTCCAGTGTGTTCTTTAATCTTCATAGATTGTCTGTGCTTGTACTTTTCCCAGAGTAAAGGGAGAATGGCATGGAAAGAGCATCCTCTGTGACAGCTGAGTGCACATGTAAAACACGAGAGCTTTGCAGTTCTCTGGTGTAGGTTTGATGTTCTGTCACAGAGTGACAATAAAATTGGGGTTGAATATGAGAAAAGTTTCCAGGTGCCCATGGAATGCCTGCTGCACTCTGTCATCACACATTGCCTTGCAACAGTGAAGAATTCCTCTTTCTCAAGAGCTCAATTTTCCGTGGTGCTTTGATTGATTTTAATAATTATTAATGTACAACATACACTCTGCCACTGTAGAAACTATCAGTGTTCACTGGGACTGATTAAAAAAAACAACCTCCATAATGTTGAATTATGAAGGAGTTTTAGTTCTCCCCTAAATGCTGCAGAAGATGTTTCCAGCAAGATACAGGAACTCCTTGTACCAAGATAACAGGCCATCTGTTTTTCTGTATCCTGGCTCCTTGGCACTGATCCTCCTACTGGATAAGAGTCAAATGTCCATTTGAGGTTGATTAGCATTTTTAGTGCTAATACTGTAATCTTTTTAGTTAAGAAAAATACAACAGTGAGTTTAACCAGTGGGTGTGTTTACACCGAAATGGCTGGTGTTTCACTGGGTAATGATGACACGTGCTTGTTTTTTATTTTCTCAACATAATTCTTCTTTGTACAGGCAAGATTTTGTAGATGCATATGTGGATTACATCTTCAATAGATCTGTGGCTTCCTTGTACAGTGCATTCCATGAAGGCTTCCACAAAGTGTGTGGAGGTAAAGTTCTTCAGCTCTTCCAGCCCAGCGAGTTGCAGGCAATGGTGATTGGGAACACAAACTATGACTGGAAGGAACTGGAGAAGGTAAGAACCATAGTTAGCTGTTGCTTTCATACAGTTTTAATTTCAGGGTGCAAAAGCAACTAAGTGCCCTTTTGAGCTCTGTTTTAATTAACATGAGTTCTGATCTTTATTGGGTTGATTGACATCTTAAAACATCAGGGAATGAAAACCTTAAAATATTTATCTTAAGTTTAAAAAAAAAAAAGGCTTTAAGCTTTTGCATCTAATTTCTGAAGGAGATGAGAAGAGAGAGGAAATAAAATCCACAGAACCCAAAGGCAGCTGTGTATGATGTATTGTGTTAGAGGGGGGAAGGTGAACAGAATGCACAGAGTTACTGAAAGTAAATACTCTTGATTGCCAGAACTCAGTGAGGCTTTGTCTCTGTTGGGATTGAAAATGCTTTGTAGGGCAGGCATCTGTCCATACAGCTGAATTCAGACTGGACAGCTGAAGAAAATAGACTGAGGAAAGTAGTAATATGTCACTGTATTTGTTCTACTTCAGTGTCAGGTTATCCTGTGAGTGAACTATAACCCCATTTCCTGCTCGTTTTAGAACACAGAATACAAAGGAGAATACTGGGCAGACCATCCTACAATTAAAATTTTCTGGGAGGTTTTTCATGAATTGTCTTTGGAGAAGAAAAAACAGTTTTTGTGTAAGTATTTGAAGTGACTTCACAGAAGTTTCTGACTGAACAGGGTCGCTGGGGCTTCAGGCACTTGCTGTAAGAGGGCAGATGTAAGTATTTGTCTGTAGGAGTGCGTGAGTAACTTTATTTGGAAGAAAAAAGTCATAGTAAAAGAAATTTATTATGAGCTTGTCTCCAATTTTGCTGGGGTTGTCCTGGGTAATTCTGGGTGATGAGGAGTTAAAGATCACAACAGCTCAGAGCAGCATTAAAAAAAAAACAAAGCCAAAACAAAAACCCAGTCCTCCCAAGAAACAGTAACCTAAACCACTACTGTCATTTACCCATTTTTTCCTCCTGTGTTTTGACATAAAGTTCACATCCTTGAGGTTTTTCGTGGCACATAGATGGAATTCTGGAGTTGTAACCAATTGCAAATATGTGAATGTACTGATATGAGTGGAAATGTACAGATAACAAATCAAAGCTTCCTGTGAATTAGGTTTTGTTGAGAATAGGTCATAGATTAGTTTCCAATTCAGGTGAATTGCTTATTGAACAAACTAATTCTGTGTGTTTACAAGACACTTGCAAATGCTCAGCAAAGGCAGAGCCAGTGGATTTTGACTGAAAAGTTCTGTTGCATGAAAATCTTTATAGTATTTCTTTCCCTGTTTGTTTCTTTTAAGGACTGTTCGTGTGCTGACCTGAAATGCTTCCCTTTATGTGTCAGTGGTTGTGTTACAGTTGTGAGTTTGTATCTGTAAGGCACAGACCAGGTTAAGTCGTTGTTCCTGGTTTTCAAACTCAACAGAACTTCAGTGTGAAAAGCCAACCTTTGCTGGAATTATTAGAAAGGCCAGCAGTGATTAGAGCTGAATATGTGACATATACAATGTTAGCCTTCAACTAGTTACAAGAGTGTGTTTTTTCTTGGCAGTGTTTCTGACAGGCAGCGATCGTATTCCAATTCTTGGAATGAAGTGTCTTAAACTGGTCATCCAGCCCACGGGAGGAGGAGAAGATTATCTTCCAGTAGCTCACACTTGCTTTAATCTTCTTGATCTTCCAAAATACACAGATAAGGAAACCCTAAAATCTAAGTTGATCCAGGCTATAGATCACTATGAAGGTTTCAGTTTAGTGTAAGTTCAGAGATGAGAGTTCTGTGTCATGTGGGATCATTAAGTTTTTGTGTCTTTCTTGTGATGGTAAATTCAGTGGATTAAATGATGCAGTTGATAATATAACGGATTATTTGCAAAAATGTCCAGTGGTACGGATACTCACGGGAGCCAAAAACCATTTCCAAACCTGAGGAACTGTCTTAATACATACCTTCCTGTACAAAGCCATGTGGATTTTGCCATCTTACAATAAAAAATGAGAGTATTACGGGAGTCAAGTTTCACTAACATGAATTAACAACATTTCACCTTATGCAAACAGTTTGGCGTGTGAGTGCATGAGAGACTTGCTTCGGTTTTTCGAATCACTTAGTAAGGACATTTAACTTTTTTCCCCTGATAAATTCACTTGGTAACTTTTCATTTTGTAAATAACAAATTTTTTGTGATAAAGTAGTTATGTTCCGATACCAGTATGGTTTCTATTGCCTGTAATTGAATATGAGCTTCTTTTATGGCTTTTAACAAACAAAAAAAAAAAAAAAAAAAAAAAAAAAGGTGACTTCTCTGATTTCTGAAGATATATATTTTTCTGGTTTGTTTTAAGAACCTTAATAATGGAAGTGATTGTTTAAGAGACATTCATCTTCACAATATACAATCCATGAAGCAGTCACTTAGTGCCGATACAATACAAAACTGCATCCAATGGCATCTTTAATATGTGGATGGACAAGCTGACTTAATACACTGTTTTATTTTTAAGGACTGATTCTGTAATTAAGTGGACACAATTATAAAAGAGGTTAATTTATCAGTTGCAACCTCTGCTGTCATGTGTCAAGAATACAGCTTAAAAGATGCACCAGCTGATTGTTGCTGTCAAGAGGTTAAACGTTTATTTTTAAATGCTGAAGGCGTAGTTTATGGTTTCTAATAGAATTTTCACTTTTTTCCAGATAAATGCATTTGAAATAACCTTTAACACCTCTCTCCCCTTTTCTTAAGATTTTATTTTTAGTATAATTGCCCTGAGACGATTGTGCTTAGCTGGACACTTTCAGATTTGACTTTTCCTTCTCTGGTTAAATTCCAGATTTTGTGGTGTTAATGCATATGTGACTTGCAGCTGTGAAACAAATATTTATTTTTTTTAGATTTTTAAATGCAGTGAAAAAATTCAAGCTATAATAAAAGACTTGAATGAAAACCTTTGTTGGTCAGTGTGTACAGATGCTTCCAGCCTGCATTTGTCTTCAAGTGCAGGGCAACTTTTGCATGCATTACATCGAGAGTACAGCTAGGACACCAAGATCTTACTTGAAAAGCAGGGGAATCCATTCATTGTAATAAATTACAAAACAAGCAGTTTCTGGCAGTAGGTGTACATATGATACAAAACAGGTCAGTACAGTCAAAATCACTTTTTTTTTCCTTAAACTGTGTTTTTACAGCTTTCTCATGAGGTTTAACTGCAGTAATTTCTTGTATGCAGCCCCTGTTCCTTTTCCAACATTTGTTACCTGGCTGGGAAATGCTCCCTCTTCTTAAAAACAAGAAACCAACAAATACCAAAGCAGCTCAATCTTATTATATATGGAAGAAAGAAAAGGAGAAAGAAGAGGGGCAAAAAAAAAAAAAGTATTATGCTGTCATTTTACCAGGTAATATTAAACCACCATTTTTAAATTACGAAACACCAAGATTGTGAAGGCAAATCCCCAAATATTAGAAAGTGGGTAATGTCAAGCTGTCTTACTCCTTTTTCCCTTGTGTGTTACGACATATCCAAGTGCTGCTGTTTTCTCTGTGGGAGTCTTGCTTCGTGTGTACATGGTTGGAGGGTGGGGGGTCTTGAATGGTTTGTTAAAGAACCCACTGGCAGAGCAGGGTTAGGGTCACTTTCCTCAGGGCTTTGCAGTCACCTGAGAATTCTTTCTGCTGTTTTGGCCTTGGTTTTATTCACTTCTGCAGGAAATGAGCGTTGGGTCCTGCAGTGCTAAACGTTCTGTCTGTCTCACAGGTGTCAGTTCATTCAGGGCAGGGAGGCAGGAGCCCAGTCACGGCCCAGACATTATCTACACAACAAGGTAAAGGACTAGAACAGTCAACAGTCGTTGTATTGCTTCTGTCAAGCAGCTCAACACTTTCTGCAGTGCTTGTGTTGCCCATAGAGATCTGCTGCAGGTGTACACTTGAATTCCCCAGCCTGGAAGAAGGTGGGCAGCAGGAGCTGCTTTCTCTTGCTTGGATCAGTGTCATTTTGCGTACAATATTTGATGCTGTGCATCATGGAAGGGACAAAAGAATCCCTTCTAGGCTGAGTTAAAATAACCACGATGTTAAGGAAGAAGGAGTAGAGCCTGCCTTCTCTTCAAATCTTCAGGGGATCAGGAAAGCTTGTGTCCCTCTTTTTGAAAGGATAATGCAGACGACTGGGGAATGGTAGTAGTTTGGGCTGCGGTGGGAGCATTTTACAATAATTAATTTTTTTTATGAGGTATTTTTATTTGATAATTAGGTGAGCAGTTGATAAAGATTCAGAATTGTCAGTGTAGGAGGGCAGTTGCATGTCAAACTTGAATCCATCTCCACCATGGTCACTGAAGGAGACTTGCTGTTGTCATAGCAGTGCAGTCATGGACTGGATTGTTAGTACAGGGCTGAATGAGGACTGAATTTCCATGGCAGAACTACAGGTATGGCAGAAATTTGTCCCTCATTTTCCAGGGCAAAACTAGGAATGCAGTGTAGAGCTGTTAGAGCAGTGAGCTCTGCTTAAGCAGAGGACTGGTCTCCTTTGGCACTTCATGGGAGTGACTGTTAATGAGGTTGTTACTAATCATGGAGCATGGAGCCATGGTATTCCCTTGAAGAATGTTCATGAGCTACTTTAAAAAGGATTTTAATTCACTGCGCCTCTCCCTGCTGCAATGAACTTGATTTATCAGTAATAAATGAAGTTTAATCAAATACCACTATAAAAGAGAGCTCTCTAAAGGCACATGAGGTTCTGCAGTTAAGCTAAATACAGGTAAAAGCTTTCTTCTAATAATACGGTTTTCAGCATGATAGACTGGTATACAGGCACCTCAAGAATGGCTGTGTTGACTTTCCACGTGCAACCAGAAGTGTGTGCTTGTGTGTACTATGGACAACTGCCTGACTCAGTTGTTGAAGGTGAATATAAAAAAGAGGAAGAACAAAACATTTGTTCCCCCTGGTAAGTGTCACGTTCCCACTGCTTACCAAGTGGGTATTAATTGCCGGGTCAGGGTGGGGTTTGGGTGGACTAATCATCAACCTGCTGTTTTGGTCTGCTCTTCATGTTTGTGTTGGTCAAGTCTGGAGCTACGACTTCAAAAACCCTGCCTAGACCTTGGGAGGGGTAGAACATCATCTGTCACCAGCCATAGCCAGGAAACCCTCGGGACCTGCTCTGTGTGGACACCTAATCAACAAAAGGACACCACCAGCCACCATTTCTGTGCACTTAAATTCCTGACCATGTGCCTGAGGCCTCAGGTATTTTATTTTCTTGGGGAAAGGAGCCTGTTCAAGCCTATACACATTATTTTACTCGGTGCTACCTGGTACACTGAGTCCCTGTGGGTGAGTATCCTAAAACTTTCTAACTGCAAACCTTTGCCGGCCCATTTCTGCACTGATGCAGATCTGGTGAACGAAAAAAATGTTTTATCTTCTGACCCCAACACAGCCTGGGGTGGAATGAAGGCACACAAACCCAACTGGCAATAACATGGGCACACCAGAACTGTGCAGAATTACTGTGTGTCCAGACCTGCTGGCTTCATACTACCAGTGAACTGAGCTGTCTGACTTCCTGCATATCCTCTAGGTTTGAACATATTTTATTGATCTTTTAAGAAAAACCAAAAGAATGTGTTGCTAGGATTGTCATCAAAGCCTCCTGCCATGAGCTAGGGGCGACAGTCAGCATTCCTTTGTTTCTCCAGCCACAGGCACGTACATCAGTTTCAGATTATTAGGAAAATGATGTTTAGGAGTTACTAATTTCAGGTAACTCTGAGCACCTGAATCCTGCACTGTGCTGTGCATGTCTGCAGGTATTTACTGCTCCCCCCCACGTGCCTGATTAGATGAGGAAACAAAAGATTAGTGAAGAGCTGGCAGACTGTAGCTAAAAACCATCTTCCTGTAGAAATTTTATTTGCCCTGTCTTTGGAAAATTTCAAAGGTGAAACTGGTTTCATTAGCTGTGACTTAGTTCTGCAGCGAGGCTCTGTGTGTGCACCTGTAGCACCTCCCCAAGCCCGAGGCTTTCCCCTGGTAAGGGAGCATTGTCCTAACAAAGGGAGAGGGTAGCTGAGGAGGTTTGGGAGATTCCCTTCTGCTGAGGGAGTCCTTGGAATAGGCCTACAGGGCTGGGAGGGGTTCTCCGGCCCGCGGGCTGGTGTGTTAATGCGGCGCTCTGGCTCTGCAGGGAACTGGGGATTTCTCTCAGTGCCCAGCAGTGAACGCTCGGAGAGTTTGAAAGTTCGAGGCAAGAGGGTGGTGATGCCCCACTGGGACTGAGGCCAGTCCTGCCTGGAGCCCAGCGCGGGGTGCGGAGCAACTTCAGAGCCGCTGCAGCGCCAGAAGAGCCTCCGCGGGCTGCGGGGCGGAGGGGAGGGGGCTGCGCTGGGCGCGGCAGAGCCGCCGGTCCCGCAGCGTCCCGCCGAGGCCGGCCGGGGGTCCCCAGGGTGCCGTGGTGGCAGCCGAGCCCCCGGAGATCCCTCGTGTCCCGCGGGGAGGCCGCGGCAGGAGCCGCTCCCCCGCTCCTCACCTGGCGCCGCTGCCCGCGGGGAGTGGGGCTGGGAGTGCGGGGGCCGCGGGTGTGGGGGTTTGTGGCTTTCGAAAACGTCCTGGGAATATCTAAAATCGGTAACTTCATTTGTAGTGGGGCGTGTTTGCCTTGTCAGTGGCTCCGTCACAGGGTATTCTGGTGCAGGGGTTGGTCGGAGCGAGCCCGGGCTGTGACTCCGGGCCCTGTGGAATTGGGGTGTGCTCTGTGAGAGTGAAAACAACAGTCCTGTGGTCGCAGAACACTCGGGTTTGTGTCTCTTAAGGAACTCAAAGACCTGCGGTCTTGTATCTGCTTTCACCATCTCCAAGACAGGATGAACAGAGGCTTAAGGTGTGCCTTGTTAGGGTTTGCTTGGGCTGTTGTTTAAAAGGGTTTTATTCTCCAGTCACCTTGTAGATAAGTATACTATGCCAATAAATACAACTGCTTTTCAGTTGGACTGTTCTGGTTTGATATTTAAGCATAGATTTGAGGTACTGTTTTCCTTTTTTCAAACTTTTCTCAGTTTTCCAGTTTGATTCTGAATGCTGGTTTCATTAGAATTTTGTACTCTTATAGCCCCTCTTAATTGGATGTTTTCTGAGCCTTTACTGTCTCGTGCATTTAAAAACATTATGTATTTTCCATAATCAAAAACACCAATTAGAAATGTACCGGATTCAAGACAGACTCATAGAGAATACACGGCCATAAAGAAATAATTATGACAAGATTTTTAAATATGGACTTCTTTTCCATCACTTGAAATACTTTTGCAAGGTCATTATTGTGCCTAAGGTGTTGAAACAGACTGGAAAGGGACTAGGAAATGGCTTCTTAAACAAATGTTTGTACTTTGCTTTTTTTCAGTGCATCTGTTTCTTTCAAATACTTAGAGCTAAGATGCTTTCCTGTGATAGTAATGCAAATGATGAGAAAAATAAGTTATCTCCTTTATCGAGAAGGTATAAATTACAGCTGGACCTGAACGTGCTCTTCCATGCTTGCAGACAAATTTCATGTGAGGTGCTGAGCACTTAGGAATAACAAAAAGCTCTGATAGCAAATGTTTCCTCATTCCCAGCATTTACCATAATATTGTTTTAAGTACTGAAAGACAACATCTTCACTGAGGGGAAAGGGCAGTGTGTGAAATGGAGGAGTGAGGGAGATTTGGGCTCGATGATCTCTGTGGGTTCCTTCCAACTCAGAATATTCTGCGGCTCTGTGATTATAGTTTGGGGTTCCTCTACTGTTCAGATAATATTGGCAGACACTTGGAAGAAAAAAATGCAGAACTTCGTTCAGGCTTTTTCTTTGCTCACGGGCCAGATGGGAAAAGCATTTCCTCTGTAATGGCTTCCATTAGCTAGGATTATACCTTGACTTCATCGGGCAGCTTTGTTAAGTTTTTAAGGTATAACTAGAAATTAACAGAAACCAGGAATCAAATGACAGTTTTAATAGACTTTAGAACAGAGTGTACAAGTATAAAACACTGGTTTTGTATTTCCAAAAGTTGCAGGAAGATAGCCAGTCATTTTAAACAGTCTTCTACAAAACATATGCCAGTAGATTACATAAAAGACACTATATACAATATAAAAGAGCAGAAAACAATCCTCACTGTAAAAATAATTTAAAACAAAGTATTTCAATTTAAAATATCTCCTATAGCACAAACTAATACATTGTGACATGCAAGTGAAAACTAAACATATTGCATTCTTTAGTGTAGCCAAATAAGAGCTGTATTAAATTTGGACAATGAGACAACATGCCAGCATTTCCCGATGAATACAGGAGGCTGTTCTTAAATACTTATTAACTGATGTATCTTATGTTCCAAGAACAGCTACTATACATCTTCCAAAATGTAATAAATATTAAAGCAAAGTATATGAATAATCTACATTGTAGAGTTCATTCGGGCCAATGTTGAAAAAGTGGTTTATAGAAAAATCCTGTTTCATTTACTACTGCACTGTGCAACTTTACAAAATTGCTCTAAAGGCTTGGAAACAATCAGCACATGAACATTTGCAACATCCAGTTTTAAGGCAGCCCAACACTCAAGACATCAGAATGGGAGAAGCCGCTTTGCTTTTCATATGCAAGGTGGAGCTCTAGCAGCTGGGAGATGACTTTCCCAGCCTGAAACCTCAAACCAGCAGGTTGTTAATCCATGTTGAGCCACTTGGCAGCGTAAATGGAGGCTCTGGGTAGTTGAGGCAGTTTCTCCTGGTTTTGTTGCATCAAGTACAAAGGAAGAGCTGAATTTTTTGCGCCTTCTCACATGCTGGTAGAAACGCTGTTCTGCTTCCACGTTAGAGCCTTGGCAATGTATCAAATGCTATTTATAATGCAAACCACCCTAGATGTGACTGCTGTACCCAGCGTGACAGACTCCTGCTGTGGGGGATCCTTTTTGTTTAAATGCCAGGTTCTAATTGCTGAGGAGCCAGTGTCAACACCGCTGCGTGTCCACAGGAAGAATTCAATTCGGCAACGAAGCATTTTCACTTCTTGCTTGATCTGTCTGAAAATCACTGGATTCCTCAAGTACTCCCTGTCCTGTTTCCATTTCACTATCTGCTCGCATTTAAGTATGTCTCAAACATACAAAGTAACTGTAAAAGCAAAAAAAAATTAGCTGCCACAGTAGGTCTTAGAAAATGCCAGTGTTTAATGACAGACTAGGCGTGAATGAGAGGTTTAGCAGAAGCGTAAGAGGGTTTTAAATAAACCAAAAAGTGTTACAAAGCAAGAGGTGTGAAAATACCATTCTTTGGTCTAAATTAGCTGTTCCCTTTATATTAGTTTAACATTCCAATGGCTTTTTCAAAACGGTTTAAAAATAATATAAGCTGAAATTTATTAAGCAAATATATGTATTATATACATGGATGCCTGATCAGACAGATGAACTTAAACGTGAACAGTGACAGTTTAGATAATCCTGGTACCTTAAAAAAAAGATGAGTTAGTGTTGAGTGCGCAGTAATAGATTTTTATTGAAAAAGGTAAAAAACTAAGCATGAAAATCTGTTTTAGTTATTTATAAACACTACATCCTTATGGTTTTGTTGCTCTAAATTCAGACGTAAACATTCATTCTGACATGCCAAAGCTCCTAATGCTGGTGGAAAGTTCCTGTAACCAGTCAACCATCACTTTACAACACGTTGCTTGGATGTTCAGTCCCTGCAGCTTCATTTGTATAGGCTGATCCGTCAGCTGCCGATTCCTCTGGCTCGGCTCCATCTTCCCCAAATCCAGGTTCCTCTTCCCTGTCGGGAGCATCCTCATCCTCGATGCCATTATAAAACTCCTCGATCTCACTCTCGTCCTCCACATCCAGGCTCTGACTGTGACACGAGCCGCTCTCGCTGCTGCTCCCACAAGAGCTGGAAGATATGATGTCGTCCTCGGAATCCGAGTAAACCTCAGCACCGTGGAAAATGTAGCGGTTGGGTGCTAGAAACAGATACTGAGTACCTGAAACAGAATTCCAGCAGTCAGCAAAAGGCTCAAGGAAACGATTCACACAGGATCTGGCAGACTTCTGCTTAGAAGGTATCTGCGTATATGTGTTTTTATTTTCAGCAGTGAAGCTTAACTGACAGATGAGATGACACAAGGAAAGCATTTATGTCAATGGATGTGTATTTATTATGAAGCACAGAACAAATGCTTCGCTGGAAAGCTCAGTGTTCCTTCTCCCCCATCCTTCTGACACCAAACAGGCACTCCAAGCAGGAATCATCCCACTGTAAGACAGATGCCTAACACAGATCAGATGACTCAGCTGCTGGAGGGCTGATGTCCCGCCACTGACTGCAGAACGAACCTTGGGTCAGACAGCAAACTGTTACTTGCTTAAAATTAGCCCAAGTGACACCACTCCACCTCAATAATTACACTAACAACAAGTGTCAGTGTTTTTCCACTGGAAATATTCACAGCTATATTTGTGTTACCCATGACAGAACGGGAACCCCCTGCACGGAGTAGGGGACAAAGTCTGAAACCAGCCTTTGCTCTGGAATGTCATCCCTAACTCCTTACATCAGTTAAGAGACTGGAGGGCTTTCCTGGAAAGTCTGAAGTTTCCTTCAAAATGTGCCTCGCTCCAGCTGTGAGACCTGCTTTCAGCTGCTGTCATGGCTTCATCTTTCAGCCCTACTGCCACACCAAATCGTGACCTACAGTGAGCAGCTTCTGAGCACCCGAGGATCAAACCAGTTTTTCTGAAAATGCATTTAAAAACGCTGGAAATGGATTTATTTTTTGATACCTACCTTCAGCCTCCTAAACTTTGATCTTTTAGGTAAGGATGTAATCACTGATTATAAAACCTATTATGAAATATAAAAAACATTTCCTATCGGCTTCTCCAAAAGAAATACATGGTACAATGAGTTACTTGTCTGAACAAAAATAACCACCAAACACCACTTACTCCCTCAAGAGTAACTTATTTATTGCTTTAAAGTAAGTCTAGCATAAACATCTTGTCCAAAAAAATGCAAAATACTGAAATGACTTAACACTTACCATCCAGCCTTTTACTAATCTGTTCTTTCGCAGATCTGTTTACCCAGCACTTCTTCAATATTTCATTCTTTTCCTTATTTTCTCCGCTGTTAGATCCGTTTTCCTTCATTGTGTCAGAGTTCATTTGCTCGCTAGCAGGATTTTCAGGCTTTTCTGCCGACGTCTGTGCGTCCTGAAGCTTCTCCTCTGAGCAGGTCCCTTGAGTTTCTGAGGCAGGCTCACAGTTTTCTACCTTACAGTCAGGTGGGTGTTCTGAAGACACCACTGAAGTATCTGGTGGAGTCATCCTTCCTGGCGAGCTGGAGCCTTCGGAAATGTTCAGAGGGGTAGGCGGCAGCTCCGCCGAGAGCACTTCGAGCTCCTTGTGCGGTCGTGGAGGCTTTTCTGTTATTTCTGAAAGTTTTACTGAGTTGTAGCAAAGTTTTGTGTACTCACTACCCAGCCTTTGACATAATTCGTTAATGATAACGTCACAGTCTCCGAGAAGCTCCACGTCGAAGTGTAGATGAGGCAAAGGTTCCCTATTAATTAAGATCTGAGGCACTTCATGGGGGATGGAACCTGTGCATAGAAAGAAGAATTCAAAGGGAGTCACTCTGGCTTTGCTTTCAGCAGAGATCTACTGAGGAAGCTTGGTTCCTCGGGCTTCTTTCAAACCTTCCCTTGCAACAGGACCAAAACTGTCAGATCAGGAAGAAGCCAAGCAAATCCCAAATTTAACACCAGCAGTCTGAGGTGCAATGCCTACTGTAGCCTGCTTAGACAATTTTTTTCTTCCTGTTTTTTCCAGTTAGAAGTATTCCTCAGTCACTGAGAAACACATGCACAGAAATAATGACTCCAGTCATGTTTGGCCAAGTGTTAAAGATTAAAATTAGTACTATAATCTCTTGGAATTATGTTGATTTTGTGCATTTGTTTTATGTACTTAAGTGAACATGAGTGGTAAATGACACCTCCTTAATCAGGTCAAAATATTTCCAAGTTGTACAGAATTGTTCAACCCATTTCTGACATTTAGGCTTCCCAAACCCACCAGGTTTGGTGACCAAGCATGGACTCCTCACATCACAAATGAATGAAATCCACTTCTAAGGCACAGAAAGAGCAGTGGTTTGTATAGCAGAGGGCAACTTCCCAGTCCTTATGCAATTCCCATCAGCCTAAACTCTGGGCTCTGCCTCTTGTACATGAAGAGGATATTCCTGCAAAGGCCACGGATGAGTTACTGGTCCCAGTTAGCAGATGTTAAGCACATGTCCTTCTCAGGCTTACGTGTGAAGAGAATTTCTTTAGTACCAGTAAGTCCTTCACTCAGTACACAAATAAATTTCTCAGCCTTTGAGAAAGGCCTTTTCCTGTAACACGTATTAGCAGAGATGTTTTTCTACATTACCTTAAAAGCTAAGGATGCAAGTGGTGACACACTATACTGTGCCCACTGTGTGAAACTTAATGGTGACCTTAAAATAAACTACAACTCACATACCTGATGTACCTGATCTGATTTTTTGATACTCCATTTAGGTCTTTTGAGATGACTCCTTTCTAAATCTTTCAAGTAACTATGAAAACGTATTGCAAGCAGGGAGAGAAATTAATTGAGTCTTCAAAGTCATTCAAGTTTTAGAAGAGTACTTTTTCAGATTATCATTTCATTACCTTGAGATCTACCTGGAGTATAGCAAAAGCACTCAAAATTTGCTACTTTCTCTGTTTTGCATCTCAGCTTTACATAGGCAAGCAGCTTTCATCTTACTTGATGCTTAATCAAGGTTCCTCACTGAATCAAGCCAAAAGCGCTTCTTGGCTTCTCAGCTCTTAACTGAGAATTTCACTTTTCATTCAAATTTTTGGAAGGAAACAGTCACTTACTTGGAATCAATGCTACTGGTCTTACTTTCAGCGAAGACCCAATGACAATAAGGAGATCAACTTCGTTTTTGTCGTACTTCATGGCACGGTGGAACTGCTCGGGTAAGTTCTCCCCGAAGAACACGATGTCGGGCTTCATGATAGCGAGCGGTTCATCAGGGGGGCACCTGGGACAGCGGGGTACAACCTGCACCACAACACCACCTATTACTGCAGGGCACGGCTGGGCCCTTGAAAATGTCACATTGAGGCATTGCACAGAGACTTGGCAAAAGACAGGGAGGTTTCGGGGATATTTCCTCATCCCATTTTTCCGTGGTGTACAGACAAGTACATTCCTTACTCTAGCCTGCAGCAACTGCAGAGGAAGGTAAAGCTGCAGCAGGAATAAAGGGGGAGAAACCAGGCAGATCTGCAGCACAGTTCTTATCTGACAGTTAAGCCAAAGTCCAGAAGTTGTGCTCAGCACCAATAGGCAATCACCTCCCATTTGATAGGAGTGTATTTTCTTTGGTTTAATCAGAGCAAAAACTTAAGATTTCCCTGTCACTTTCCATCTGAAACAAAGCCCTTCCTACTCAGAGCCTATGGTGGAGCTTTACCTCTAGTTTCTCCTCTCCTGCAGAAGGGCACGTTATGCACACAAAGCACTGTGGCAGGCAGCTGGCTAAAAGCAGACAGGACGAGAACAGGACAGAACTTTTGTTTGGTCTCCATTTAAAACTTTTCCAGTTCCTCCAAAAACAGAGCAGAATTCTCATTTGCTGACAAAAGCGGATGAGAGTTATGTTTGTGGAGGATAGAGTCCCTTTCCTCCTGAAACCCAGGGGGTTTTCTGATCTTTGGGACCTCTTTCAACTCTTTCTTATCTTAAGACTTTTTCAGAGAGAAGCAAAGCAAGAAGGTGAGTGATAGATCTACTACAGACAATATTTCAATTACTAGAGCAATTTCCCTTTTAATAGTTCCAGTCTTCTCAGCTATAGTGTTAAAATATGATGCCCCAGAATAAATCTAAGGAGATAAATGTAGCTGCAATCCTATAGTAATCACCACAAGCTATAAATTAGAGTTATAAACGTGTAACACCACAAGCTATAAATTAGAGTTATAAACGTGTAAAGAGATGTATATTACCTACTGTAATAGGAAAATATCTGAAAACTGACATTTAATTGCAAAAGAAGTCCCTCTTGTACAGAGAACAGCTGCAGAAACAAGTAATACAGAATGTAGAAAGTTTAAATCATAGAATTAGTTCTATGGATGCCTCCAGTGGGACAGAAGACAATACTCTCCAAATGAGAAAATGTCACATGTTAAAGGCCTTCCTCTACTGTCAAAGGATCTTTCCCAAAATTTAAGTCTTTGAACAAAGAAACCTTGTGGGAGGGATGCCTAAGAAGCAATATGGCACAAGAGCTAGAGGAAACCTTCACCCTCAACCCAAAGCTAAATAGCACCCAGTAACCCCATATTTAAGGGAAACCAACTAAAGAATTCCCCAAAAAGGAGCAGATGGCTAGAATGAATATTGAACTTTTTCCTCAGATCTTTATGTGTTAGAAAGAAAGCTTATACAAACAGCTTATACTTTGCTTAAGCTTTTTCCCCTGCTGTCTCTTCTGTAGATGTCAGTGATGCCCTCGCACTTTTGGAAGGTTAAGGAGGGTAAATAATTTGCTCTGTATTAGGAGGAAGATAAAATGAAGACCTCTGACTTCTGATTTAAAAAGACCAAGTAATACTAACTCTGATTCCATCATTTCTCACTGCAAGTCCAATGACTTGTGACTTAGTGGCTCTCTGTCCCTACTGAAATCATCTGTCACTGTAATGACCCATAAATGCATTTCAACACTACACTACTCACCAGCTTTTCTCTGCTAATCCTCAGAGAGGTCATCAGTAAAGGGGAAGATTTATTCCAAGAGCTGAAATTGATACCAAGAAGTTAAAGCTGCAAAATTGGCCTCTCAGTTGTCTCTAATAGGGTCCTCTTTCCCTGCAGAAGCAGCTCCCCCAAACCCCACCATCTCTGCTGATGCATTTCTCTAACTGAAGAGAAATGGAGTTTCTCACTGTTGACATTACCCATATATCAAAAACGAGATTAGTAAAGATTACATTGGCTTGAGAATAGCCAAACCCTGGTGCATGCTTTTCATTCCTTGGGCCCTTTCCTCCTAAGTCTGAGACCCTTCTACCAGTTCTTGAAGCTGCCAAAAATAGTCAAAAGTAAAAGTGATATTTTTGTAAGTGACTGACAGTTGTTTTACTTGGATGTTCTGTGTGCTTTATACCTGCTGCTGTTTCTCATCCAGAAGGACGGTTGTGTGCAAGAGAGAATCATTCTACAGCACTGCATCTCCAAAGTGGCAAATGAAAGAAGAGCAGCATTTGTCCAAACAGATGATCTCAAACAATTCTCAGTCTGTCACCTGCTGAAAGGAAATCCTGGCAGAAAGATGTTGGCCAGACTGACTGCCGTGTGAAGCACTTGTGAGGAACCAAAGTCTGTATTTTAAGAGCCAACAAAGATGCTGCACAGCTCTGGGCTGAGAAATGCAGGTTATGGAATAGAGATAATGATGGTAAATAATTTTTTTTTTCAGGCATAAAGGTGGAAGGACATGTTTTCTTTCATTCGCTCTATTTCTTATTTTGTGAAATTGTATTTGGCAATACCCATATTTGCATTATGAAAATAGTTCAGTATTACACCCAGGGCCTGTCCTGGAAAGATGTACCTAGCAACAGTACTGCAAGATTAGGGCTGAGAGATGAGTGTAAGAAGCTCCTTGAGGCTCATCCTGCGAGAGAGAACCCTCTTTGGTCCCATCAGGCTGCTCCTCTCCACTGCCCAGCACTGCCATTCCTGACCCCTGGCACGAGTTTGGTTCTGCACAGGAACACCCAGTGGTTCAAGTGGTGCTTGGAAAGGGAGACTAACAATCCAAACAGAAAATTACAACATGCTTAGGAGGAAGAAAACCTCAACTCCAGCCAGCTGGCTTTGAATGTAAAGGAGCAGTAAACATCTGTAAGATAAAAAGTTCTCAAAAATAATATTCTTAATAACAAAGTAAACTATATTTCATGTTCAATATTTCAGTGTTAGAAGGCTTCAGGCTTATTAGACTCATATTTCTCCAAGCTTTAACTCAAACATCTCTTCTGAAAGGCTTTCATTGAGCTCTGTTTCAAATGTAATACCTGAAGGATTTACATCCCTTCCATGTGTCTCATCTCAAGTTGCAACTATGGACTCTACAGCATTTATCAGAGAAACACAGGCCTGCAGAAAGAGTCCCCTTTCATTTGTCTAAACGAGATCTTTTTGATCACAGAATCATCACCTCTGTTCCTTCACAGGAAGAGGAAGAAAGGCAAAGAGGGTCTTGCCAAGTCAAAGGTTCATCTGCTCTGACAGAAGAGAACCAACTCCTGCATGGCCCCGGGCACGTCACACCCAGACATGGGGAGTTCACACTATGGAATCGTTCAGGAGTCCTAGAAAGCAACATCCAGCATCTCATCTGATCCTTCCTCAGCACCTGCTCTGTGGTTACCAATCTCTCCATGCATCAGCTGCTGTTTTAACACATTTTAACACAGGTAAATGCTCAAAGAGCAGCCAATGTTATAAAAGGCTACAACCACTTTGTGTGACTGTGAGTTCAGATTAACACAAAACAAGTATAAAGCCAAGTCTCTACTTACCATTTAGCCTCTGCTTTTCTCAGAGGTGCCATTAAAAATAGACTGAAGGTTTTGTTCTGATTTTTCCCATTACCTAATATTTGAGTATACTTTTAAATACCAGAGGAAAAGCTAGAATCCTCTGAATATGCAAAGATATGAAGCCTTCTAGAAGCAGATCTTTTAAGCAATCCCAGTATGGTGTTTTAGGGGTTGTTTTTTTGAGAGAAAAGTAAGTTTTACTTACTTATTAGAAAGATGCAGTGAGTTAAAGTGAATTTTTTACCTGATTGAAAATATCTCCTCGAACAACTTCACAATCAACTTTGTATTTACAGATCAGGCAGGAAGCTGTTGCAAACGAACCTGAGGGGAAAAAACCCGTATGGTAGAATCAGGATTTTCAGTCATTCAGATTTGGTCTTTTTGCCCAAGCTGTTTTGACACAAAAGCTGTTATGTTGCAGTGCTATAGAAATCAGGCATTAAAAAAAGTAATGTAAAACTGAGATACCTGCAATACTAGAATTTGTTTTTCTAGATGTTAGTCAGCAGAAATCTTATTTTAAAGAGTAGCTTAAAGTAGCAATTCAGACCTTTATACAGCATGTTAGGGACATGCTTGTCAGGCTAGCTGACCTAACCCTCTCTGAGGCATCTGTTGCTACCTACTTGGAATTCTATTACTTTTCACATCAGAAGGACTTGATCAACAAGTTTGCTGCCCCATGCACAGGTCATGCATAGCCAGCAGGCCACGGCCTCCAACCAGTCAGCTACAGCAGTGGCAAGGAATACAGTCCAATTCCAGATGTGTTGGTTGAATGCAAGAGCCATTTTAAATTCAGAAAATGCATCTCAGACACCAGTTTTCATGGCAGAAACTTTACTGTATATCTGCAGTGAGAAAATGGGTCCAAAGGTTCACGTGTGAAATCCCCAAATCACTGCAAGGTTCCTTTCTAACTACTCACGATTAACTTGCCATTGCCATAGCCAGAGAAAAAATGTAGAATAAATACAGCAGTGTATTTTAGTGTATTAACCCTTACATAAGTGTTTCAGTTTCTCCTTAGCCACTACCATTAGTCAAAGACCATTTGCTAAAGAGCAGCAACTGTACATCTCATAAAGCTTGATGTGCTCCAAACAACCTTTACTGATTTCCAAAGGCCTCAAAATCTCAAAGTCCATAGCAGGTTTTTAAAGAATCTATTTAATTTAAAGTCACTTTACACAGAACACACACTAAAGATGGTCTGCAATCTGCTCACTGCAGTGTGCAGCTGGAAAAACGGGGAGCCTGAGCAGTGATGTGCCTCACAAACATGACAGCACTGTGTTTAGACATTTCATTTGCCAGAAGTTTACTAAATGATCCAAACATACCCTTTAAGAACTAATTTTCTGCATCCTTTCCTTAAAAATGAATCTTTGGACTTTCAGCTTGACACACGCAAGTCCTTGGAAATGGAAAGTGTATCGAGCAACTAAAGTGATTCCACTTAGCTTGGCATCATAGTTACAGAGTGTGGATGACACTGAAAGTGTAACAAGATGATCTCCAGTTCCCCTGAAGTGGTGATTAATTCACACTCTTTTATACATGAGGTGAAGTCACTGAAGTGTCGGGATATTTCAAGATTTCAGTGGAATATAACCTAAATAAAGAGTCAGGTAACAGCCAGATTCCCATTTCGTGGATAGACAGTGAGAGGGACCTGTGACGAGACTGATTTCCATGCTATGTTCTTATACAGGTCAGGAAGCACCAAATGCATTTTAGAAGTTCTGGTCTAAGCTTGTGCAAACAGGATGTGGATCTTCACTGATACACAGACACCACTGTTTATCAAGCTCAACTTCTGAAAGAAGTATTTCCACTTAAAACGCTTCTGATTTAAATACTTCAGCTACCTAAAAAGAAATTTCAACATTTTAAAAGCAGAATATTTGTTGGCAAGAGACTGAAATTCAAGGGAAAAAAAATTTCAATTCCAACAGCAGCTACCTTGTCACATGGACCAGTCAGAACCATTCCTACAGGTAAAATACGTGAAACCAAAGCCACTAACCATGACACTGTATTATCCTTTGGATTCCTGCAACCTGTTCCAGTGTGTCTATGTTCTGAGTGTAGTTGCGAAGCAGTTTTCCTTCTTTATCCATCAAAGCTATGAACTTGTGACAGAGAGACGGCTGGAACTGTCCCGGATAGATTTCCTAGGGAATTCAGAAGCACATCAGAAAGTGTAAATGGATACACGGTGTCTTTAACGGCAGCAATTCACACTGAGCTAAATCTTGTCACCAGTGGTTGTGTCAGCAGTTCATGTTGTCACTTCCTGGGCACTTTCCCATTGCTCTGGATCCAACCCTTCCTTCCACAGCTCAGCTCCTGATCACACCAAGATGAACTGCTCCTTGCAAGCTGCTATTTTGTTCTTTACGCTGCATAAAAGCAACGTTTAGATCTCTCTCTGGTTTTGATAATTAAGGAATGGGAAAGGATTTTTTTCCTTTTGAAGTGTCAAGTAACATCGATGTTTGTAAAGAGAAATATATTCTGATGGACAGGAGAAGGAGGATTAAAAAAGTTTTAAAAAAAATAAAATTAGCAGTTTAATTGGATTTGGGCTTTACTGGCTAAACCTGCATATAGAGAAGCTTCAAGTATGTTGATTTTTTTGCTTGCTGTGGCATTTTTTTGGTTTGGGGTTTCTGGTGGGGCTTTTTGGTTGTTCTTGGGAGGGGGTGCTTTTTAGTAGGAAAAAATGAAGGAATTGAGTATACTAATGAGCACCAAAATATGGTTATCTGGATAGGAAGCTTTCAGAGAAAGCCAACCAGATGAAGAATGCATTTATTTTCTTTTCCAATCTTTGTAACATAACAGAGCATTAATATAAATTGTGAGCAAAGGGAAGGACGAGTGAGCACGACTAGTGGTGACTGACTTTCACAAGTCCTTACCGGTCCTGTAGAAATCCTTATATTTTGGGTTTGATTTTTTTTTTTGTTTCAAGGAAATTGTTTCACCTATGTCTACAGCTTCTACAACTCTTTCTTGGAGATGCACTCGCTGCTTTTGAAAGTGTTTAATACCACTAACATCTTTTCAACTATCTAGAATGGTTGTGTGTATCATGAACTTCCAATAGGAACAGTAAAAATAAGCTTAAAGAATAAAAAAAAAAAAGAGAGAATACTGCTAAATATTTCTAGTTTTCTATCTGCTTTATGCATTTTCATCTTGTTATCTCTCTTTACTGGCCAAGAACTGTTGGAAAGCCATACCTTTGAGAACTTAAAGAATGGTCTGGGATCCTTTCTGAAGTATTCTATATCAAACATGGCTTGAGGATCTGGAAGGTCTGGGAAGTCTACAGCAAGGCGTGCATAGATGCCATCTCTGGATCTAAAGTCAGGTATTCCACAAGACACAGACACCTGAAACACATTTTTGCAATCTGAAATAAGTGAAGCTACATACTGGGCCATGAAGAGTTGCTGTGATAGAAACTCTGGGAAACCACACTTCTGTATGCTCAGAGTGCTCAGAGACATTAAGAACAAAACCACTCTGGATTCTCTATATTTATTTTTATTTCCTTTTTTTTTTTTTTTTTTTTTTTTGGAGAGTTGGGGGCAATGTAACAATTCCCAAATCACGAGCAGGAGAAGCAGCGCAGAAACAAAGTTTGTTTACCACTTGCGTTTACCACTGGAAGTTTTGTGAGATGTGAACAAAAATGTTGAATATTGTTGCATTAACTTTCTTTAGTAAGCATTCACTCATCTGCCAACTCAGGCTTAGACGAGGGGGTTGATATTTTTAATCTTTTTTTCGTGCTAACACAGTAACACAACAGATTCTTACTTTTGAAGGATACCCTTCTTTTGATAAAAATTGTTTATTAATAAATATTGTTTATCAAAGCATTGTTGTAGTCAGTAAGGACTAATATTATTGTCTCTACCTCAAAATACTATGGGAAGAGGAGGAGAAACAGGTGTAGGAAAGTAGAGACAGCAAGACAGCAAGACTGGGTAACTGGAATAGCAGTGCTCTTTGGAAAACTGATCTGAATTACTCATCTGCTCTGAATTGTGCCATACCATCTGTGTGTGAACAACAGAAGCAAAAAATGATCTGGCACACAGGTAAGAGCTGCAAATGTGCAACAGTTCAGAAGTGTTCTTTAGTAAAAACAGTGAGTAACCTTGTTACCATCATAGAGCAGCACATGCTAAAAGTAACATTCAGTCTACTGGAATCTCATCAAACTCTCCTTATGAGCCTGCCCCTGCCAACTCTGTTTTTAATTTTCAAGTCCTGTTCTTCTATTCCCCAGAGTTCCATCTGGTATTTTAGGAGATCCCCTGAGATTTTATTTAAAAAATCATTACCTTTGTTTGAAATGAAAAAATGACCAGGACAGAAAATGTTCTGGACAGGTAATGGGTTCTTATTCCGTAACTATTTTGCATGAAAGCAACTGTTTTTAAGAGTTTAAATGTCTAGTAATCTTTTGTTAGGAGAGATGGTGTAATGTCCAGCTTGAGCTCCAGCCCTTCCCATGGCCAGCTGTGCCTCCTCTTCCCACCCAGCACAGGGATCTGCTCCCATCATCTGCACGCTGCTATTTAACCGACCTGACAGCCTATTTCCCCACTGCCGTTGCAGGAATACATACCCCAGCTCCAGTCAAGACCATTATCTTTCTGCATTCTTGTAAAAGTTTCACAGCATCATCAATGGTATTAATATCTTTCCTTTTTTTCCTTTTTGGTGGCTCTGAAAGGATGTTTATCACAATTTGCCACAGAGTCATATCGTCCAGTTCAGGCGGGGGGATCGTTTCTGGCAGCAGGTCCTGCAGAATCGTCCGTGGGTCTGTACCCAACATGAGGTGCTGCTGAACAAAAGTGTAGGGACCTAACAAAATTTAAAAAAAATGTAATATTTAAAATTGCTTCAAGTAACTCAGATGACTATGGTCATTTTTACATTTATTAATGCTTGCTACTACAGTTTTATGAATCCAGTTTAATGTTCCATTCATCAAAATCCCTCTATGTTTTGGTCCAAATTCTGAAGTGATAGGGTAGCTAAGGATTTTATTTATTTACCATTATTTTATGTCAATCCATGAAGGATTTCATAGAAAGTCAGTCAAGGCAGAAATCCCAGTTCAGAGCAAACTTAATGGCTTCTAGAGGTGCACTGATGTAGCAGCAGAATTTTCACAGTGTTTCCATTTTATGGCTTCATCTGTATTTTCCCAACATTTGGTATTTACAGGAATAAGTTGAAGAGACAACAAACATACATATACCTTCTAGTGGTATTACAAACCATCACTTTTAGTAGACAAATAGGACCTAACAATCCATGGAATTTGTTGTTCTTTTGATCGTCTAACACTAAGTATTTCAGACATGACCTCCTAACGCCATCAAATCAATCCTTCCAGAAACACTCAAGAATTGGGCTGTAGAAGGAAAACAGGTACATCTTAAAAACCTAAACTAGGAGGACTCAAATAGCCATCACTAAGGCAAGTAACATATAAAAGAAACAAACGTTATACATATTTGCCCAAAAGGTAACAACAGCGATCCGGAGGGATCAGCAAAAGACACCACCTGGGCAGGGTTTAAGTGGAGTGTTGTATTCTCACAGTGTGTTTCCTTGCAGCTATTCTTGTCAATACTGGCAAAATCAATGCTGTGGTATTATCACACCTCTAAGTTCCAAGCTCACTGCCCCTGGAAACCACTGCTCCTCACAGATCTGGCCCCCGTGCAAGGCAGGAGTTTCATACAGGGTGCCCAGTGGCCATGCTTTCTCTATTGCTAATGTGCAATATATATGCAGGCTAATAATTCCCAAACTGATGTCACAGTCAATTTGCAGGGCTCACTTTCCTAAAATCATACAGGAATCATCTTCTTGTTCCTTAAAGAATACTAAATAAATAGGGTAGAAGTATGCCATGTTCAATGTAGTGAGTCTGTGTATGCTTCTAATAGGGATCATGGAGCAATTTCTACACAAGTTAAAAAAACCAAGGCACTGACAATTTTAATCAAAGTACAGCACGTTTCAACAGGTTCATTTTTAAACTCCTTAAACAGCATACAGAGACAGTAAACGCTGAGCTGCTCAGAAGCACTAATTGCCAATTTTTTTCCCAACAGATAAAACTGTTTGCCTTCTGGGGAGAATTAAGTAACTGTTCAGAGGCAGAGAGCATCTAAGAACACCACACAGGCAACTACCTATACGTGGTCTTGGGGTCCAGTCACTAGAACTTGCATGTGAGGCTCTGTCGTCTTCGTCACTGTCGCAGGAGTGAAAGCCGTTGGCTATGATTTCATCGCTGAGCAGGAAGTTATCTGCAAGACAGCACAGCCAGCAGGGTTACACCCCACCCAAAGGGCACAAGTACATCACTAAAGGCAGCACAGAAACGCAAACTGGATGCCCTTAAATCTGGTTGCAAGGAGCAGTGTCACTGCTCATGCACAGAAGATGCCTTTCAAGCCATCCACAGATTCACTGCAGGATTTGCCATCTTAACACTGGGGCTTCAGTGGGCTGGATGCTGACCTTGGTGAAATTCATTCTGTAAAGTATTGGGCATTATGGATATTGCATCTTAGAAAAAAATCCAAATGTTTTAAAAGTATAATTAAAAATCCTTTTCTCTTACAATTCTCACTGCATTCAGGTGATCGAAAAACTGGGTAAAATGGAAACAAGTCACCATTATCGACTAATCTTCGACTAGGTTTTAAAGCATTTTAACAGCATTTTGAAAGAAACCCAAAAATACACATTTGATACAACCAAGTTATATATTTGTGTGAGGGTGTTACCTTGCAGCTGAGCTGCAGGTGACCACATGACCACTTCATTCCAGTTGTGACACAAACATGCTCCCTTGGACCGCCTTCCTTAATTTTCTCTCATCCCTTTGCCCCTGCTGCTGGGTTTGGCAGAGCCAGAGTCACCTCAGCTCAGCCTGTGGCCTTAAGCCAGAGTAACTCAATCTAACTCCATCCTGGAGCTCAATGAAGGAGTCCATAGGAGAACAAGACACTTGTCTCGCAGCACGTGTTACTGAGCTCACTTTGAAGAGGAAGTCTAAATTCGAACCTGAGCAGCTTACTAGAATTTAGACTACTAAACCTTTTTATTATTTGCTTTACTAGAAATAGCCACAGCACCTGTAGCTTAATTTTTTGAAAATCTAAGATATGAACAAAGTACAACAAATTTCAGTCAGGCCTCTAAAGCAAAGCATCACTATAACAGTTTTCGGTCTCTGTCTGAAGAACTCCCTACACTAGCTTTTACTTCACTTGATTCTTAAATAAAGAACACCACAAAGCACCATCACTTTTTTATTCAGAGGTCATGTTGTCCTTTCCCTTGTTGGCATAAATACTTGATTCTGATTAGAACGGAAGGAGATTTGAGGACAGAAATTTGCTCTGTGTTCTTGCTGTCTTGTTCTTCTGAGGCCACAGGTGCTCTCGGACATTACTGTCTTATTAATCTACATATTTACAGCATTTCACTTCCACCTCCTTATACATGATGTCAGGGAACACATTAAGCATTATGGAGAAGGAAGAAGTGGATTAGGACACATCAATAACTGCGAGGTGCAGGTTTAACTAAAATGACCTTTATGGTTTCTGTATGAAGAATCAAAGCTACATCGTGAAAGACTTGTCACGTACAGGCCACAGTATCTGAGATTTAAGAAACAGTGACAGATACAAGCAGGCTAAAATAAGTTGCAATTGTAACAATCCCTCAAAGGGCTAGTGGGAAGAACGCTTGCCAGAACTAAGCCAGCCACAGCAAAGGATGCCTGAGGCACCTGAGCAAAAAGGCTTCACATAAGGCACTAGTAAGAGATCATCAGCTTTGGTCTGCACTGTTCCAAAGGAGTTTTTAAATACTGAGGCTGTTCCAGGTTTATCCTATAGCTCCATTCCTTTTGCAAAGGTAGAAGTTTTCTGTAGAGTTTTACTATGGAGTTAAAGGAAAAACATCTTTAACTGCATTCCAGAATAAAATGTAAAGAATTACTGGCAGAATGCAGTGTCTGATACCTTTTAATAAGTCTTTCCAAAGCACTGCATAAAAAAAAAAAGAGCCAAGGTGAACAACAACAAAACCCAATCTGTTTGCAATGTGAGGTGCTTTCACACTGATGCTCCCCACCCGTATACTTAAAAACATTATCTGAAAGAAAACTTTTTAGAAAGGTTATAGTTTAGTGCCGTGCCGCAGTCACTGAAATCTTAACCAAGACTGTCACTCAAAGTTATTTAAAGAACCGGTCAAGGCTGCTGCTCCTGTGCTTTCTGTGTGAGTTTCCAAGGAACAGAAATAGAATTATTATCACGGCAGAGATTACGAAAAGGAAGCCGGGCTTATGATTTTTCTTTTTTAATGACTCGTTGCCAGCAACACAACACAACATATGTTTTCAGGGATGAGAGCGGAGCCGCTCTGCCTCTGCGGAGCCCGGCACAGGGAGCGGCAGGCGCTGACAGCGCCAGATCGGAGCCGGCAGGGATGAGGGGCAGGGAAGCGATGGATGCAGCAGCTCGCCGGGCTCGGGCGATGGCGACCCCGGCGCCGCGCGACACCCGGGCGGGCGCCGGGCGGGGGAAGGGACCGCGGAGGAGGGAGAGGAGGAGGGAGGGGTCGGTCCTCACCGGGATGCGGGGCCGGCGCCGCGGCCGCCCCGTTCGAACACTGCGCCCGCCCGCAGCCCGGGGCCGCCTCCGCCGCGTCTTCGCCGGGCGCCGCCTCCGCGCCCTCCCCCCGTTCCCGCCGCGGAGGCGGCTCCGCCCGGGGCAGGCCCCGCGGGCAGGCCCCGCTCTCCGCGCCGCTCGGCGCCGCCGCCGCCCCGCCGCCGTCCTCCT
>JAYRBT010000178.1:1073021-1097857 GCA_036023395.1 Myiotriccus ornatus | reverse complement strand
TTAGCCCCTCGTCTCCTGGGATGACACCTTAGCCCCTCGTCTCCTGGGATGACACCTTAGCCCCTCGTCTCCTGGGATGACACCTTAGCCCCTCGTCTCCTGGGATGACACCTTAGCCCCTCGTCTCCTGGGACTCCGTCCCGCGGTGCTCGAGCTCCCGAGCTGCTGGAGCCTCCTGTGGGGTGAGCGCCCGTCTGAGCATCCCCCAGCTCACTCGTTCCCACGTGCCCTGGAGGGGCGCTGGTCTCTGTGGTGCCCGCTGGTTTTTCTAGCGACCTCTTTCGTTGTGTGATTTTTAAGTGCGATCCTTAGTGCCGTACCGGGATGCCGAAGTGGGGAGGTACCACGCGTGGGCTCTCCGTGGTGTAGCGCTGCTTTCTACCCCTGGGTCCGGGCTGAGGCAGCTCGGCCGCTTTCCCGGGACTGCCACCAACATAGAACTCTGATCTGAATTTCACAGATACAAATTTAAGTATTGTTTAATGTTACTGTTCAGCATCACAAGCTATGCGCAGAAGAGTTTTAGTGAATTTAATACAATGGAATTCCTAGGTTTAGTGACAAGACCCAGACTAGACAGGTAGAATTTCCTCCTTTCAGGCCTTCATAGCTGACAGCTTTTAAAAATTTTTGGATTGAAATTGTTGTCACATGGTTTTTTGGCTTCAAAAGGGATTATTTTATAGATAACTCACTTTATAGGTGGTCTATGTATTTGTAAGAGAGGGAATTATTTTTTTTCTGGTTCTTGCAGTTATTAACCCTGAAAAACATGTACATGTCATTTTCCACACTTTCTCAAAACAAGTTGCCGAGAAACAAGATGTGAATCAGATAGTTTTTATTATTCTGTGCAAATTTATATGCAAGCATTCTTTTTCCATACTGAAGGTGAGGCAAGAATCAGATTTCTTAAGAAGCACATGCGAGATGGTTTTGTCAGCACCTAAAGGAGAGCTGGGGCGTTAATGTTCTTGTTTTGGTGGTTATTGATGTGAAGACTGCATTCTAAGGAAGAAAATCTGTAAGTGATGTAGATATATTGTCTGAAGGTATTGGTGAGGGAGTGACTTGAGGATCCTAAAGCTGCCTTAGATTTCAGACATTTATCATGGTAATAATGGTGTCTCAGTAGTTACCCTTAGTTTGGGAAGTCTGTTTTGCAGTGCTTGGGTCCTCTTCTGTTTCTGCTTCTCTGAGCTTGTATGGGGACAGGGATGGAGCACGAAATGCAGAACTCAAATGAGTTATATTGTGCCTTGAACTTCTTGTAAATGTGCACTCTGTCCACAGGAAGCAAAACCACTGAAGTCAGTTGAGAAGAACTGGCCCTGGAAGATCTGGTGTATTTAGAGGAATAAATTCAAATAGATTTCCAGATCTTGCTGTTTTACTTGAAGGGCCGTTTGTGACTTTCACAAGGTGTTGGTAAATGTCCTGTTACACAGGACATTTAGTTTCACACTTGGTTCTAAACAAGTGAAATTGTTGGTCTGTGCTAGGACTGAATAGATGAGGTTTGTTGGTGGTTGAGTACAGAGAACAAATACGAGATTTCCTCACTTCCAGAACTGTTTGTACCTCCTGAGCAACACCAACCACGGCGTGTGTAGGCAATAATATGTGCCGTGTCCTGTGCTGTGATTCCATTGCAAATAAACTTTATGTCCTGGGGCTAATCTTTGGGTTTTTTCCTGTGTATTATATTACGCACAGGTTCTCTTGTTCTCCTTTTTGGTGATGCTTTGGGAGTTGCCCCACTGAAGTCAGGAGGAGCAGTAGAAGGCTGATTTGTTATTCAGTGTGGGTGTTTTGTGTCCTCCATACACAAACCTTCGGGCTGTGCTGTGGGAGCCTTTGTGCCCCAGGGCCTGGGGGTCTGCAGGGGGCAGGGGCACCGCTGTGGGCGCTGCTGCAGTTTGGATCAAAGCCCTTGTTTGTTTGGCCTGAGCGGGTGAGTACGGGTGGGACCAGGGCTTCAGCGAGCACGGGAACGAGCAGCTTCCAAGCCTTGGGGCTTTGTCACTGGAACCCGGCTCTTGGGCCTGCAGCTCCACAAAAATAGCCACTGAAAGCTGGACTGGAAAAGAGTTAAAGAGCCTTCCCTTTCACCTTTGGCAAATACGCAAGGAATACTTGGAAAAGAAAGGGATGTCAGGAATGCTGCTGGGAGGAGGGACAGCTGTTTGTTTTTTGTCCTCCCCAAAGTACATTCTATTTAAATATTTACATGTTCTCTTGCTAAACTGCTTTCATTTTTTTCCTATACTTTCCTAATTTATTATTAAGTTATTAATTTAGTTTAATAGGGGGAGACAGGTTTGTAACTGCTAATTCTTATGCTTCAAGTTGAAAAAGCATTTCTGTTGGTTTTTTCACTCAGAGAAGTATGATGGTAGAGTTTTCTAACAGATTTAAATGGTTCATTGAGGCTTGTTCTTCGTCTTTTAATATTATTGCTTCTTTTCATGTACTTTCTATATTTTATAATCTCAGTAAGCTATCTGAACATCCAGTAAAAATAGAAAACTTGAGACAATACGACCTTGAAGAGAAAGCAGTGGAAGACTAATAATAAATGTAATTGCAGAACATTAATAATGTAGATAATAAAGTAAAGCACTTGTAGATGCAAAAATTATATATTTGTTATTCATAAACAACTCTGAATGACCACTGGGTCCTTCACTGGGCATACCTGTCCCAGCCTTGGTCACACCCTGGGGATGTGTTCTGCACTGATTCTCCTGCAAAATCACTGCATCTAGAATTGTGTACCTACTGAAGGCATCTGTTTTAAGTGTTAGTTTAAAAAATCAGCAATATTTAATGACATGAAGCATTTTGCATTACAAAGCTCTTGCAAGGGTGGGAGAAGTAAAAACAGAGCTCCTGAGACTCCAGAGAAAATGCTTCAGCACATGGTTGGTATTACAGCTGGGAGGTAATCTTCCAAGTTAACAGATCAGGGAAGACACCAGTCGTGTCTGTAGTCTCTGTTGGGCTGAGGCCTTGGTCACTAATCATAGTTCAAAATTGAAGGCTTGTAAAATGGGTTTTACAAGGAATGTGTTTGCACACAGTACACACCTTCAGTACACAATTTGAGAGTAATGTAGCATGAGGAAGGATCTCTATTTAATTTGATAATAGTATAATGCCTTTGGAAAGTTTTAATTTTGTCAGATACGTGGCTGATATACAGGAGCTGTTTGTTTTTGAGGACTGGTGTGAATGTACCTGAGGAAGCTTCGGTGAGTAGATTGCCCCATTTTTTATGAGGTGACTGACAGAACTGACAGACTTTGGCAAGGTCAGTACCCTATAATCATTATTTTGGATGCATTCCTTACTCTTTTCTATAATTCCCCATTTAATACCCTTGTCAGAGACTGTGGCAGAAGTTGCAACTGAAAATCGAGCAGCAGATGTATTTGAGTGGGCTCAGGGGCAGGGGAGCGTGTGCTGGTTTGCAGTGGCCGCACAGGTACCGGCGTGAGCAGAATCTCAGCCGGGATTCTCTCAGTGCCCAGAACTCTGGTCTGGATGGGACCAACTACAAATCCCAGGGAGCTTTGCTGGGAGCAGGTTTGTGCAGGAGGGCTGGCATCCTGCAGAGACCAATGGCAGCGGGGAACTCCTCAAACCTCTGCGTGTCAGCTGCCGGCGCTCCAAAGCGCCGGAGAGAGCTGGACACCGGAGCGGGAACCGCCTGTTGCCCTGGGCTGATTTAAAGTCCTCTGTGAGCTGTGAATTGACATCGTATTCTACAACCTCTGTGCCCGCTGGAAAAAGCCCGCGGGAGTAGTGCCGATGGATGCGATTCTGAACTGCAGCGCGGAGGATTTGGAGGATTACTACGACTTGCTGGGATGCGATGAGCTATCGACGGTAAGAACCTTCCCTCGCTCCCCCAGGTTAATCACAGTTTGAATGTGCTCGGCTGTTTGCGGGGAATTTGCGGGCAGGACTGTCTGAAATGGCTGGTGAACCTTCTTTCTTGCCACTTGTAGCATCTCCCTTGGAAAGCTCGATTTTCTGATGTGTGCAGCGACGTGAAGAGCCCAGAATAAGGCTTAGGTTAAGAGTGCCCTGTAGAACAGGAGTGTGTTAGGGATACAGCCAAATAATGGCTTATTCACTGGTGTAGATCCACAAGTGGACAAGTGCATACATGTGACAGCATCCAAATAATATTTTGGAATATGGTTTTGAAAAATGAAAAGAAGCTATTTATGTGCTACTAAGATGACGAGTGTTTATATAGCTGTAGGGCACTGATAACCCTGCTGAGTTTCTCAGGCCTTCTACACAGTTTTCTTCACTGTATTCATTGGTTCAGAGGAAAAACCAAAATAATACCTCTTTTTCATTCATCATATTATTTTTTTAATGTGCTATTTTTAATGACATTAAAATACCAGCTTTACTAATTTGTTTCAGTAGCAGATACATTATTTATAATGAGATCTGTAGCTAAGCAGTTGTTGAGTTATTTGTAGCTAAAACAAGTGTGCTTCATTCTAAAGGTGCCTGTATAACATTTTTTTGAAAGTCTGGTATGCTAATTTTTATTTTATTATTTTTTTTTTAAATCCAGCTCTTGTATTAGGTGGAATTGTGTTTCTGTTTTGGAAAAGGAGCTTTGATTGCTCTGCTCTACTGAGGAATGTGTTCAGTGGGGATAAAAGCTGTATTTGCCCAGTAAATTTAGTCTCTCACCTGTCCTAGTGGTCAAGTGTAAAGATCAAGGGGAGACATCTTCGTTGTGTCACAGAGGAAATGTGAAGCTTTTCCTGAGGAAACTCCTAGAAGGGATCCCAGCAGAGGGCAGTGCTCAAGTCTCCATGCAGGCTCGTTTCGCAGATGCTGTTCCTCGTCTTCTACCTCACACCAGTTCCTTAAGATCTTAGCAATTAACGAGAGCAGTTCAAGTACATCCCATAACGGTTTTTCAGGTTGCTTAAAATGAAATTAAAAAGCTGGAATAAATGCTAGTGGGCCCTGAAGAACAAGCTGTCAAGTGCTGTTTGTTGAGAGAAGCAGCAGACATTCCTGCCTTGCTTTTGCCATGGTGAGGTCACAGGCTGACCGAGCCCGGGATCACCTCCCCTCAGGACGCTGCACAGCAGTGCCAAGGTCTAACACAAATTTGGGGCATCACAAGCGTTTTGCAGCCACACTCCTTTGTACATGCAGGCAAGTACTTGTAGCACCACAGGCTTCTCTGTGCTACTCTGCTGCTGATGTACACGTTTAAACTGCAAAGTTCCCCTCTAAGTAACCTTTGAGATGGTAGCTGGCTGTACAGTAACCAGCTTCATCAAGTTCTCTGTAGGATATAGGTATTTCTAAGTGTTGTACTGACTGGAGATACACCACATTACATCTGTTCCTCTGGAAAAGTTACTGAGAAGAGGGAAAAGTGTAGAATTCTTAAGATACCACCAAAGACCACATTTTTTCTCAGCATATGCCAGCAAAATTTGGTGAGCTAGTTGAGCAAACTGTGATTTTATTCTGAAGGAAAAATGTTACAAGCCTTAATTTTGAAATAAATAATTTAAATTGTATGTGGCTCTCATGGTTTGAAGGATGAGGAATTTATATAAACAGCCTTTCTTTTATGGGAAAGAATAGTAACTAATTGATACCTCAGGGTGAATTGTTGTGAAAGCTTAAGCTGTACTGGAATGATATAAAGAAGTTTTGGCTTCTGAATTATAATAGGCAGCAAGATACTTGGAAAAGCACTAAACATTTGAAAATCTAAGCTGGTGCCCACTCCAGTGGTTTCCTGTATTTTGTTAATTGTTAATATGTCTTTGTTTTTCCAGTGGTTGTGATACTTTATGATACTACAAACTGTGTGGAAACTTGTAATTCATTAATAAACATGCTAATATTGATTATGAATCTATTCTATTCCAAGCCAACCTTTTTGCACAGAAAATTAACTTGCAGGAAGAATGTGAACTGCTGGTTATCTAGCAATGGGGTATCCAAGCTGTGTGGTGCTGGCTGAACTTCCTATGAAGAGGATATGGAGAAAGCCACCAAATTGATCTTCAGCAGTACAGAAAGAGTTAGAGTTGGTTAAACAAAGTAAAGAGCAGCTGAAGAGATGCATTTTGCCTGTGTGGTCAAATGTCTTTATGCATTTTTCTTAGAGCCAACTTGCCATATTGGATGACTGAGGTTCACAAAAACAAGACGGAGTGCATGGAAAATGAAACTAAATGAGCAGCGTCATTGGCAGATGGTTGTTGTTACCTACTTTGCTTGTACTAAAGGTTGTAAAAATGAATAGGACAAAATCTTTCAGCATTCTTAGTTGATCTTCCCAGCCCCTTTCAAAAATCAAATTTGAAAATCTTTTCTGTGTCTATCTATTTAACTACTCTAAGTCTCAATATTCTGTTTAGGTTGAACAAATTCTTGCAGAATATAAGATTAAAGCCCTTGAATGTCATCCTGACAAGCACCCTGGAAACCCCAAAGCAGGTATGTATTATTTCCTGTTTAAAAGCAATTAACACGACCAAGGTGCTAAATTCAACCTTAAAACTTTGTTAAATATTCCTTCCCCTCAACATATTTTAATCATCATGTGTATTGAGCATATTCTAGTTAAATAGCAAGCTTCTAATATTCTTTTCTAAGACTTGCACACATGTAGGTGATAGTGCAGAAAGACACATGTTGGATTTTTTTGTTTTCTAGGATTTCCTTTTTTTTTTCTTTCCGTGGCTTGTTTTTCCCCCAAAAACAGGTGGGAGCTGAGCTGTGAGGACTAAGCAGCACCTGAGTTATTTGGATCCAGTCTGACCCATTCATTACCACAGACAGGTCTGGTCGGTGCTCACCACCATCTGAGGAGTTTGTATTCTTATCTTCTGATCATGATTTTGATCCCCCGCCAAAATGTTGTTGTTGAATAATTTAATATGCTTCTCATTTTAAATAATGCACAGAACTTTTTTTTTTTTGATTCTTCCTATTAGTTGAGCTATTAACTATAAAGCAGGGCTTTCCTTTCCTTAGTGAGCTCATAGGAGAGGAGGGGAATGTGGGTATTCAAATATCGAACCAGCTTTGTTCGTCAAGAAGAAATGTTTTATGCTCTATTTACCTGAACATGCTGTATTTACTTTAAATACCTTTTTATGCTACTGGTGAAAGTTTACTTCATATTTTTTATTTCATTGGCTTAAAGCTTAATAAAGAGTAATTAAAGTAGACCTTGCATTTGTGGAAAACTAGTAGCACTATAAGGAAACCAAATAGAACTGGCCCCTCACCCTGTTGTCTCTTGTTTGATTTGCAGTTACCAATTTTGATTAGTGTTTGGGCATAGTGTATTTCAAAACAAATCTCTCTAATTTGTAGACTGGAATAAATGAATAATAGATCACTGTAACATGGGTGAGTCACAGATAAAGTCTAAATCTTTATAACCCTTCTACAAATAGTAACATGCAGCTGCATCCTTAGTAACCATTTCGTGAGAAAGGACCCTGGAGGGAAGGAGGAGAGCTCTCATTCATCCAGCCTGGTATTCAGGATGACATTTTAGCATATGTAGAGAGAGCACACCTAACAAAATGCACAAGTTAATTAATTTGAACTATCTTTAGATTATTCTTCTTGCTTCTCACTTTCTGCTAGTCTGTTTTTGCCCTTTTCCTGTTTTCTTGGTGCTATACACTCTGACTTCCTTGCTTCTGTAGATCCAAGTGTGTTCCTTCTAAGCAGTGTTGCTCTAACTTCCCTTTTTAAGGTTGTCTGCAAGGGCTGACTTGTGCCTTTTGCCTGTGTACTCTCTTGGGTTCTCTCAGCTTAAATTTAGGAACTTTTGAAGCCAGTAGTCTGAGAAGCATTTTATTCCTCATTTGAAAGGGTGTCAGGTGTCCACCAAAGGTGATCCTAACGCCAGCTACAGCTGTGCAAGCTGTAAGCAGAACAACCACATCCCTCATTGACTGGCTTCTCCTTCTGCCTCCTCTGTTCTGTTTGCTCTGAGCCGTTGTTGGCATCTGAATTCAGTGCTTGGAAAACAAATACTGGCTTTAGCATTCTTTTGGTTTGTGTTCTAGTGGAGAGTTTCCAGAAGCTGCAGCAAGCTAAGGAGGTTCTCACTGACGAAGAGAGCCGGGCGCGCTACGATTACTGGCGGCGAAGCAAAATCACCATCCCCTTCCAGCAGTGGGAGGCCCTGAGCAGCTCCGTGAAAACGGTTGGTGGTGCCTAAGTTGGGCCTTCAGGAGGAAGGGAAGGTAGGGCTGGGCCAGACAAAAGGCTGCAGTGAGTGAGGGAACGAGTTAATGGCAGTGGAGGGGCTTGGGGATGGGAATAGCACAGAGTGATTCCTGCACTATTGGATGTTAAGGAAATTCAGGAAAAATTGGAGGGCTATAGAAGCCCGTTCACAGAAGGGCCTGTAGTTTTGGAGTGAATTTATCAAGTTGTGTTTATGTGTTACAGGAAGTAACTTAAGGTCTGTTTCCAAATGCTTCGGCATGCCTTGTTTTTGTAGCAAGCTTTTATTTCTTTTCAAAGTTAGATTAAAGCTGGGACCTTTATGTAATACGTTCTCCTTTTGGTATATTACCTATCAGATAGGTTTTCATGCTATCTGATTAAAGAAAGAGCTCATTGAAAAATCCAGAAGTTCATTGAAACCCTGGGCTTCACACAGGGCTTTGGAGGGACCCTGCTGGGCTAGTGGGGTAACTTGTGACAGAGGGTTGTTTTCCCTCATGTTTTCACTATGTTCCTAGCAGATCATAATTCCATAATATTTGATTTTTTTCCTACGTTATTAGAGTGAATGATAGTTACAACAATATAAGAAAGAAAAGTTCAATAATTATTTTTTACAGCACAGGAATTAGTTATTTGTTACTTTTTGCATTCCTTTAGTCAATGCACTGGGCTGTCCAAAGTAAGAAGGAACAAATGCTGGAAGCTCCTGACTTCAGTAATACTGACATAACTCATGAGATTTGGACCCAGCAGAGGGAAAACAATGAAGATGGATTGTTGGAAGGGAACCGGGAGCAAGAAGATGTTGCAACTCCTGATGTGAAGCCGCAGTCTTCAAAGAATCCAGACTCCCCAAGTAAGTGAAAACAGCAGTTACAGAAAATTGCAGTATCCAGGGATTGGCCTGAAATGGGGGCTTTTAATCATGAGCAATTCTTCTTCAGAACAATATGTTTGACTGGTAGGTTTTTTATCATGATTTTGGGTTGGGGTTTTGTTTTGGAGTTTATGCTTTTTCTTATTTATTTAATTTTGAAGTTTTCAGACCTTTCTTCTTCCCTATCATGTTTCCTTGCTTGTTTTCTAGTAAAGCCAGAAAACTGGAGTAGAAGAAAAAAAAAGCTGTAACCAAAATGGAAAGTTCAGTTTTGCTGCTATATGAAAATGGAAAATTTAAAAAAAGGCAGTTCTTTTCAGTGACTTAAAAAAACCCCACAAAACCAAAACTTTTAAAACAATTGAGTAAAATATTTAAGTTTTGTTTTCTATGCAGTATTTATTACTTTTGAGCAGTTTGCATCTGATGAGTTAATGAGGTCTAAGATTTGAGACTCGAAGGCTTCTTTTGTATTCAAACAGGGTTTTGAAAATATAATGCATACAACCAGGATAAATATGTATTTCAAATTGTCACCTACCCAGTCAGTACCCCTGTCTGGTGTCTAGGTCAGTGTGCCTGATCAAAGTTGACTTACCACAGCAGCCACCCTCTGCTCTGCCTGATCCTTCAGGAGTGTCATAAGCTTAAGCTTCTATTATCAGAGAACTATTATTAAACAAAGCCCTGTAATTTTTTTTCCCCAGTTTGATCAAGCAGGAAATGAAGTTCAGCTGTGAGGATGGCAAAACCTAATGTAATCCCAACCATTTGTGGAATGCAGAAAATAGATGGGAAAATTAAACAAACAAATGTATGTCAGGCCTAACTGAAAAGTTGATATTGAGAAATTATGCTCTATAACTTTACACTATTTGCTCTTTTTTGGTAATTAAATCATCACTGTAGAACAGTAAAATTTTGAACTAAAGAAAAAAATCATCCTGTTCCTTGCAATGGTGAATTTTCTTTGCAGGCACCTTCTTTCTCAGGGTTTTTATTTTCTAAGTTTTAATTTAATTTCCAGATGTTTAAATGGGAAAAATATCAAACCCGTCAAGCACCAACTTAATTTATCCAGTAGGCATAAATTTACATTAATAAATGTTGCTATTATAATATATTTATTTGACAGGGTCTACATGTACTTCAGTGTCTATACTTAATGATAGACTGCTGATAATGCTTTTGTTTTGATTCAGGAAAAATTACTACATTGGATTCCACTTTTAAACTGTGATATTTTCAGTTCCTCTCTGCTGGTCTGTACAAATTACAGACTACAACTCCATGTAGCTCTTTCAGCCTGAATAAGAGATTTTAACACTAATTCTGCTAATAGGTTTCATTTTCCTGATATAGGAAAATCACATTTTAGTATTAACTGGCAGATTTCTCATGTCACCATCTGCATCTTCTTCTTTAGATTAAGCCAGTCAATTTGTTCAGTTTTTCTTTGGGAATCCTCTTTTGTGGACTGATGGTTTTTTTGCTGTTCTCTTTTGGACTCTTCCCAGCTGATCTATACCTTGAAGTTTGGTGATTGAGTTCTTGTTCAAACAAGCCAAGAATCCTGACCCTGCTGGTCAGGAGCACTGAAGTGACCAATTTTTTATTTGCTTTTTTGGAGGGAAGACTATCAAGTATTATTTCAGACAATTTTATACTTGATTTATAATAACTTGCTTGCCTTTCTCTTTTCCTTCCTCAGGATTTTCAGAGGGAAATTACTGGCACTTGCGTTTCCGCTGGTCAGGTGACGCTCCATCGGACCTTCTGAGGAAATTCAGAAACTATGAGATCTAAAATGCAGAATATACAAGAGCATGAGATCATGTGTTCAACAGCTCAGTATTTTTTTTTGTGTCAGCATTTATAAATTATTTGTATTTTGTATTCACTCGTTGTAACATGAACGTTGTTCCAATCGATGTCTGGATATGGATTTAACACACGTGCTGTGAGCATTACAGGTGGAGGTCTTTTGTTCAACAAGCAAAGCCTGTTCAGTATTAACATGAAATGATTTTGTGAAGTTTTCAAGTGTCTTATATATTGTTTCTTGTATTCTGAAATATTGCATAGTGATTAATATTTCTCTGATTGCTGTGGTGTTGTAAAGAACATACTCTCAGTAGAACAGAAAGTCCTTGTGGGACTCCAGGGTATCGTTCTATTCAGAGATGATCATCCTAAAGCTGTTTGACAATGAACTGTAAACAAAACTGTGCTTATTTCTGAACTCTGTGCTCTGGTTCACTTCTGCATGGCATTGTACTCACTGCAGTGATTTATAATGCAGGTATTACAAACTTAACTTGTTGGAGAATCGTGGTCTTATGATAGAGATGAAAGAAGAAGGTTCTTATTATCCAAGGAGGTCACTGTGATAGATCAAGCACTCCTAAAAATCACTTGCTTTCTACCATAACAAGTACACTTTTTGCACCAGCTATTTATTTTGGAAGGCAGTTCCAAAACTTTACTTGTCCAGTTAGCAATGTTTTTAATTAAGATTTATTGGTGGACCACTGGTCCTCCTTGCTACATGTGCCAGCATTGTCCTGTGGCTTCGTAGCAGTTTCCCTCCCTGCTCAGGTGGGGGTAAACATGGTTTTAGCAGGTTTTATCAGAATGAAGAATCAGACAAGTCAGCACTAATGTGTACAAAATCTCACATGCTAGGTTTTTGATATTTTGGGCAACTTCTCAAATTCTACATAGTTGTTTATTTATTTTGTATTTGCTTTCTTCTTTGCAAATCTGGCTAATATGTCAGGTATTAACACTGTGGTTTTGTGGGGGCAGATAATGCCATCAGCAGCAAATAAAACTGCCTGCATACAGGAAAGGGGTTGCTTTCATCTTTTTAATTAAATCCTTCACCCACTACAGAGATCCCTTTAGAATTTCTTGTTATTTGTACCCTCGGTGGGTAAAAGCTTAACGGAGCTTAAGTTGTGCATCTCGGGCATCTCACTGGAAAGTGTGACCTGAAAAGTACAGTGTTCTGCCAACATGGAAACAATGCTTTGATGTCTGTCATGGGGGCTGATGTGTTGACTGACCTACTGTGCTTCCCCTCGCATATTTTGCAGCTGGAAACATTATAGAGATGAGGTTTATAATTCTCTAGTATCTGGTGAATCGAATAATTTTTTTTCTAGTGCATTTGCTGCTTTACTTCATACAGAGGTATTTGCTCAAGAAAAACTTTCAGTACATCTTATAAAGAGGGGTTGTAAACAGTGTCAAACAGTAGTAACAGGAGAAACTCGAGTTCATTTGAAGGATGTACAGTAATAGGGAACAATTTTCTCTCAAACAAAAAGATGGGAATGCAGCCAGCTGGAGCACTTCGAGTCAGGTGACAGCTCAGATTCTCCTCTCACCATTTCATTTGCCAGGAAAGGTAAAAGGGGGTAGTTGGATGGATGATTCCGCACTTAATGAGCTGGTTTCCCTTGAGAAGTGAGTACGCAGTAGACCTCTGAACAGCAGGCTCATTGTTCGTGTCATTAAAACTGATGTCGTGATTAGCCAATTATTGCACGGTTTGTTTTGGCAAAGAACCTTCGGGTGTTTGTTCTGGATGAACAATTGCAGATGTTTGGAAGACTCTTAGCCCAGTGAAAGCTGATGGCAAAACTTGTGTTTTGCAACATGCCTGCTAGAGATCAGTATTTTAATTTGCATTTGCCCTCTGAAGAGGGCAGGTTATAACTGGTGCTCCAGAACACCAATACCATCAATACAGACTTTTAAAATTTTTTTCTATTTCTCTATGTGTTAAACTTGGAATGGTCCAGTTTTCTGTATTTCTCAACTAGAGTTGAATTAACCTATTCCTAGCAGAGCAAACCTGGGGGTACTGGAAGGCCAGAGGAACCTGTGCAGCTTTTTACTATTGTTCCCCAAAAAAACAGGTGGGACCTGACCTCTTGGCCAGTAACAATAGTTAGCTGGAATAAGTGGGCAGCCTAATTCTTCATCCTGGCAGAAAGTAAAGAAATAAACACCTGACAAATTAGTCAGTGTTAGACCACTCAGGGTCCACCCTTCAAGGGTAAACTGCTTTTTTGCCCTTTTTATTTATTTTTTAAAGAAGTTTTTCTACTAGTAGCATGAAAAGATCCAGCAAATGTTCCCCATGACATTTTTATTTACAGTGTGGTGCCTCGGCCTCTGCAGTGGTGAGCACAGAACATACTTCACATGCTTCAATTTTAACTGGGTGGGAAGTTGTGAGGTGGATCTCAAGCTCTGTGGAGATGTGATTACGAGGCAGTCGTCAGGTGTACGTGGTTTTCAGTGGTACACAGGGAATTTAACTTGCTTTACAAAGTGGAGACAGCTGCAAAAGGTTGGTTGTGGGGGTGGGCAACAGCAGCAACAAACCCAGTCAGCTCATGTTAGATTAGAGCCTGTGAATCTGAAGCTGGAGGAAGAGGGCAGTTCTCTGCAAGTGATGATAAGGTCCTGTTTTCTTCTTTAGCACTTCTTGTGAGTTGTTTAGGTGGGTAATAAAGGGTTCTGAATGTTCTGGGTACCTGAGGGGTCTGACTCGGTGTGTGCTTCCATCACACAGCAACAGAGCGTTCCTGTGCTGGAGCTTGGAATGAATTGGTGTGAGAATAAACTGTGAGGTGAGCCCAGATTCTCTGAGTCCAGTCAAAAGGGTTACTAAAGCTTGGCCATTACTGGACTTGGGAGGGCTGAAAAGCTTTAATGTGGAAGTTATGAGATAGCAGATGGGGCTGCAGGTGGATGATGATAAAATGCAGAGATTTGGGCATGTTGTTGAATGCTGTGTCTCTAGGTGTTTGAGCCTGTATCAACCAGGCTTGTAAGATCAGAAATTAAGCATCTATTTAGCTGGGTGTTTACACTGTAACTGAACAGCTGGGGGGGACCCTTGTATTATGTAAAATTATTATGTTTTTGTCTACTTCTGTCATACTTGTGCAAATGCAGAATATATAAGATTGAGACTTTTCTAGTTCTTGACAAATGTACTGTTTTGCCAGTACTTGCCAAGTTGTTTTGCCAACATTTCCTAAGTGACAGTGTAAGAGTTAAAGTTTGGATGATGAATAGAGACAGTATATGACTTAAAATCTCAGGCTGAGTAAGGCTCAATGATAGGTAAGGTCGTTTCCTGAATGTTCTTTTCCTCCTTAAATGAGATTTTAAAAAAAAAAAAAAAAAAGTAGTTTATAAGTTCCATAATAGAAGCAAGTATCCTGATGATTAAAACAGATACTGGGTAGCTTTAATTTCCTGAGCATGAACATTGCTATCTTACCTTCCCAGCAGGCTCATCTCTCATTTCAGGATATGAAAGTGTAAGCAGTGAGGCTGTTGTAAAGCTGATGAAATTACACAGCTAAAGATAGAGCCCCTCAGTGAGTGGTCGGGCTCTGTCACTGTCAGCTGGGGAGACGTTTATCAGTTAGTTTGTGCTGGGTGTTTTTATGGCAGCCCAGTGTACACACTCATCCTACTGTTCCAGGATGGCAGGCACTGGGTATGTTTGTGCTTTCACCTTTGCTGTATTTAATCTCGTCTCCCTCTCATGTTAATGAAGATGAGACTCTTCATGTGCTCTGTTTGTCCCAGCTTTGAAGGGCTTGTGTCTGAGTCATTACAGTGGTACACGGTATAAAGTTGGAGCTTTTAAACATTTTAGGTCTCTGATGGATATTCTAACCTGTCACAGGTGATGGATGCTGGAGAAAATTATTTTTCTTTCCTCTATTCCATCTTCACAGTGGTTGGCTCTTTCTCCCTTCTGGTGGAGCAGTAAGGGAGAGGGGCTACTTCTAGAAAATTAAATTTTTGGCCAAAGTGCAGAACGTTTCCAGACTTGATATTGTTGTGGTTCTCAGTGCTTTGGACAAAATATTTTGCTTGCTGCTTTGCCAGAAGTGCTTCTCTGAAAATAGGGAAGGACTCTTGGCACCAAAGGCAGAGAGCTTTTCTAGGGAGATGCAGTTTGGGCATCAGTTCTTACTGAAACTACTTTGTCAGGATTGTCAGAGCTGGTCGTTCATTTCCACGGAGCCCCCAGGTTCTGGCTGGGTGGTGAGAGGACTGACAGCTCCTCCCAGACTTTGTGTGAATGATATGTCTGGGTGGGTGGTGAGCAGGAGAATGAGCAGAAAGGTCCAGAGGAGTAAGAGACAGTTGCAGCTGGTTGAGTCTGAGTGCCTTTGGTGTCTTCTGCTCCTTGAGGTCCTGAGCCCAGGACACTGGTGCTGGTGACGTGTCTGTAGCTTTAGTAGGCTGTTTGGCAGTCCTTACTTATTTTCTTCCCTACTTACAAAAAATAACTGCAATTAAAACCATACAGTTCTTCCCCTTTAGTGCCTTGATGGGAACATTTTCATAAACCTTGCTGATGGGTGAGAGTGGGAAAGAACTTGGGTGTTTGTGCTGCTCTTCTTTCACCTGCCAAGTTCAGGGGAAATCACTTTCAAGGAGAAAAGGTTCACTGAATGCAAATACTTCCTTATACAGAGCAGAGTTTTGTTGTTTTTCTGACAGACTGGTCTCTTGTTTTTCAATATAAAATTTAAAATAACCACATCTTTTGGTGTCAGTCATTTGACTTTTCCATCCCCAGCAAGGTCCAGTGCAAAGGACATTCTGAAGTAAACTTCCTAACAAATGTTTATTTCAGTTGGTGCTTTGTCTTCAGATTTATGAAAACAATGAAACATGTCTTTTGGAAATAAGACACTGAAACTGGTCAGAAAAAACCCTGTCAACTTCTTCAGCGATACAGTGGAAAAGAAGGATTAGCTTGGCCACTGTGTTTAGTAATTTGAGTCTTTTAATACTATCTCTGTATTAGTTTGGAAAGCTCCCCAAAACTAAATTACACAAAACAGTGTTTCTCTCATCTGTTCGAGATTAAAGAGGTGTGAAGGATCTTCAAATTATAAGGGAACAAAAAATAATTTAAATTCTTGACTCATTAAACAAAATCAGGCCTTATATGTGGAAAATAGGGTGTTTTTTTTTAAGTTATCTGAAATGTGCACACTCCTCCAAAATTTTGGTATTTTGCAGAGTGACTAACATGTACTGTTCTTAACACAAAATTTTAAGATGCTGTGAGAATACAAATGTGCTAAGGAGAAAGCACATGTACTGCCCCTTAGCAAAAGATATTTAAGTTGTTACAGCATTTAAAAACTGCCTCTGAATGGTCTGAGATGAGGTGTCCAATCCCAGTATCCACTGGCACATACTTTCACCTGTGAGAACATCAGAGAAATGCCTAATATTATGGGTGTATATCATATATTACACAGGCCCCCTGTCAGTTATTTACCAGTTTAATATTCCCTCTAAAATGTAACTTCTAACTTACATGTGCCCTAATAGAAACAAACACCAAAACCTGAAATCCCTGGAAAGCTTTGTTAGGGAGCCTTTTGAAGTGTTCATTTTGCTGCCAGCTTAAACAATTTTTTATTTGTTCCCTCTTTCTTTTATTTTGTTCTGAGCAGGGATAAATCACTGTTTCCTTTTCTTCCCCTGTCTCTCTTTCTTAATTAAATTAAGTTGCATTAACAAAACCTGATCGTGGAATAAATGGGTTTGCATGTGTGTTTGTGTTGGGTTTTTCTCTCTTGTTTTTAAGAGAGAGAGAGGAGTGAAAAGCAGTCGTTCCTCCTCTGGCCTATTTTGGCCTCTGTGAAAATGGCCTTTTTCTTGTTTCCAGCCTTTTCTTACCTGACTTGGTGAATTTTTCAGGCCTTCACTAATTCAGGAGCCACGCGTAGGAGGAGATTAACAACATCCGAGTGGTGCAAGTCAGTTTAAGCAGGTCAGAAAGAGGGGATTGAGGGCCTTCTTTTGTTTTTGTTGGTTCTTAGTTGCCCAATAACTTCTGTGGGGCTTTTTTCCCCCCCCTCATTGCCAGATTTTGCGTGTGTGTGCATGTCATGCATGTGCAGAAGGTCACAAAGGGCAGGAAAAGATGATCTAGGACCCCCCACGCTGGAAGTCTAGGAGGAATCAGACCAGCTTTCTTCACAAAAGAGAAGATTCCATGGAGCAAATGCGTTCCATGCAGAGTAGCCTGCTGCTGACAAGATTTTATTTATTTTGTATCAGCTGTCTGATGTGGAGGCAGGACAATAGTCCTTTGGGCAGGTCAGTACAATGTTTTTGTGTAGGATCTCCTCAGTGTGTGTAAATATCTAAGGGGGGGTTGCCAAGAGGATGGAGCCAGGCTTTGGTGGTGCCGAGCAATAGAACAGGAGGCAAAGAGCGGAAACTGATACCAGGGAAGTTCCACCCGAGCATGAGGAAGAACTTCACTCTTGTGCGGTGACTGAGCACGGGAACAGGTTGCCCAGGGAGGGTGTGGGGTCTCCTTCCCTGGGAATATCCCAGAACTGCGTGGATGCAGTTCTGTGCCGTGTGCGGGAAGGTTGGACCCGGTGATCCACTGCGGGCCCTTCAATCTTGCCGGTCCTCTGAGCGACCAGCTAATCTGTCATTTCGCTGCGGAGGTTTAGCAGCGAGAGAACCCGTGAGGATCAAAACTTGAGTATTATGAGGAATAAAAGGAGAAATCGAGGAGGGGAGTTAAAAGGTGACCGCCACCCGGCCGCAGCGAGCAGGGTTCGAACCTGCGCGGGGAGACCCCATTGGATTTCAAGTCCAACGCCTTAACCACTCGGCCATCGCTGCTGCTGCCGCTCACGGGGCCCGGCTGCCTCCTTATAGGGCGTTCCGCCGCGGGAGGCCACGCCCCCAGCCCGGCGGAGCCAATGGGCGCGGCGGGCGCCGCCCCCCCCGGCTGAGGGGAGCGCAGCCATGGCGGCCGCGCAGGGCCCGCGGCAGCGCCGAGTGCTGTGGGGAAACCCGCGGGCTGCGTCCGCTCCCCGCGGGCTCCGCGTGGGCCCGCTCCCCGCGGGCTCCGCGTGGGCCCGCTCCCCGCGGGCTCTGTGTGGCCGCTCCCCGGGGTTAACTGTCTTCCCTGCCTCCATTTTTTTGGGGTATGAATTATTGGTCAAGAAGCACTCATGATAAATCTTTAAACTTGCCTCAGTACCAAAAAGATTGCTGAATCAGTAAACATCTTAAAATAGGCTCATGAAAATAGTCTCTTAGGGCTTTCCTCTGGAAACCTGACCTGGGTAACGTAGAGAACAGACAGATATTAGAAAGCACAAGATGTATCCGTAGTTTAAAGGAGTTTAAAAGAGTGGAAAAAAAAGTCGTACTTTCGCTACAGTGTGTTATAGCTGATGGGAACTTTTTAAAGAAGTGGAGACTGTCAGATCGTGTTTGCTATTGGGAAAACAAGTATTTGTCATGTCTCAGTGCCAGAAAAGACTTCGTTGGGGATTCCAATACAAAGCTGCTTTTATTTATTTATTTGTTTGTTTATTTATTTATTTATTTTTCATTTACTTGAGGACAAGGAGCAAAGCTGTTTCCTTCTGCATTGACGGATGTGCTGCAAGATTAATTTTCTTTACAGAAAACAGACTTTTTGAAATCTGTGTACGACTAATATTTTAGGAAGATCTTAGGCAGTGCAAAAGGAAGCCAAATTATAAAAACACACCAAAGTTCAGTTTTGGTAAAACCCTTTCGAGTAAGATGATTAGTTCTATCTGAAGGAATTCAACCACAGCTGTTGTTTTTTGGTGTGGGTTTGTTTGGTTGTTTTGATTTGTTTTGGTTTTTTTGTTTGTTTTTTTTTTTTTATGAATACCTTTTGACTCTTAAAGTTGTGTAATAACATGGAGATCCATGCAATATTTGGAATGTTACCATCTGAGTCTTTTATGTTATTTGTGCAAAGTTATTTTACTCAGAAAAGATGAGGAGAAAACTTTTAAATGCTCTACGTCTTGAATTTTGCCCACTTATTAAGGACAGTTGCTAAGAGGGAAAAATTCATCTTATCTGTATGAAACATAAAATATGCCTTTTCTGCTTTTCCAGATTCCTTGTTCTGTTATTCTCACTGAAGGAACCTGGAGGGGGAGGAATCCATGATGTTACTGGGAGTCATACAATTAAAATGTCCTTAAAGTCTAACTTAATATATTCTTGTTTTAGGGTACAGAACCAGTTTTTGCTTTTAATTCTAGTGAAGTAGCACTAAGAAGTACTTAGTTCTCTGAGAACTCTAAGCAGCTTTTCCCTGTGCTTTTTGAAAGGAAGGTCTTTTCTAAACACTCTCTTTCTTGATTGATATGTTAAATATATTTTTTAGTGAAGAATTTTTTATAGCTTTTTTTTGTCGTCGTTAGGACAATTCTTCTGTAAGCTGGGAAAATATGAAGACTGGTACTTATCTACAGAGAGGTTTTGAGCTGCTTAGGGTAAATGTTCAAGAGAAAATGAATTATTGCTTTGTTTCTATTTAATGTGGGTTTGAGAGCAAGCAAAATCAGTGGGAATGGTGTCATTAATGTCTGTCCCACACAGATACCTCACCAGAGGTCTCTTGCTGTTTGACTTACCTTGTAATAGCTGCCTGAAACTATAGAAGAACAATTCCTTTGTCTCAGGAATGAAGTTAATTAGCATCACTACTGAACTATGGACTTGTGTTGTGGAGGTTTTTTGGATTTAATCTCTTTGTCCAGATGTGTTTTGAATCCACAGAAGATTATGCTGAAAAGACAGTTGTATTCTGGAGCCATGCAAAATGCAGAAAGGCCAAATAAGACACAGCCAAAATAAATGCCAGTGTGGTCTCAGTAACGAAGGACTAATTTACTGGAAAGAAAGAGAGAGCCAGGGGTGCCTGTCTGTGCCCCCAGGGCGGGGACCACTGGGGACAGCACGGCAGGTCACCCCGTCCTCCCACACACACACTGCTTCCTCGCAGGAACGGCTCACTTCTGTGGTTTGAATTTAGGAGCCTTTATTTCGTAGCAGAACTAAGAAGAAACCTGTTTGGTTTTTTTTTTTGTTTTCCTTTATTTTACGTTCACGTGAATCTAGGACCCGGGATGAACGTGCAATTTCAGTAAAACGTAATAAATCGTGGGAGCTGGCGGCGAGCTGTGTAGAAGGCACGCGGTGTGTCACGTTTAACCAACTACATGGAACTGAACGCTGAAAAATTGGCGTCTGTTTCTCCCTGGGAAAAGTTGGTACTTGAGCAACTCTGGAGTGACCTCCAGCGTTCTTTGTGCAGGCTGCAAGTAGAGAGAGCTCACAGTACGTCTTGCAGGTACCCCGTGCGAAACGTGCAGCTTTAAGCACTTTGGTACATCAATCTTTGAAGATGAGCAGTGATCCAGAAGGGCTCGCAGATTAAAAGTCCTGCATACTGAGCTAGGGAAACTCAACAATATCTAAAAAAGACACTAAAACCCAGACATACAAGCCTAGAGTAAAACACTGAGAGTTCTGAACTGTAATAATGTCTGTTGCCAAGTGCTGGGGAGTCTCTGCCTGTGCAAGATTTAATTAATAAAGCATGCTATCTACTGTACATAATCCTATTTTTTAAGACCTTAAAGTCCGAGATACTTGACTGCCTTTAAGAGGCTGAGGCAGCTTGGGTAGGGATAGAGCTTCCCAATCTGTGTGGGTCCTTCCCCACACATCAGAGGAAGATCCTCATCCCCAGTGGGCATGTCAGCTTACCTATTGCAGAATGGTGTGGGAAATTCTCCAGGAATACTGTCCTGTAGCCATTAAGCAGCCCTGAAGATGATTACATATTAGACTAAAAGCCTAACGAAAGCATTTGGCATGTCACAGGCTAAAGTTAATCGTGTATATGCATAAACATTGCTAATTTGCATACAATGATGCCATCAGAAGATCAGTTAAGTATCAGAATTCATGCATATAAAATTGCTTTATGGATGTATTGTTCCAGAATTTTTGAACCTGTTGGCACCTGTTTCTAAATGGAAATAGAAATTACAGCTGACAGCCTTCATGATGGATAGTGGGATTTAGAAAGTTTTCATAAAATTATAATGCACTTGCTTTGGAAATGCAAAGTAAATTAAAGCCATCAATGCTTAGAATTTTGCTTCATGGCAGTAAGAAATGTGAGGTAAACACTAAAAAAAAAAAAGCTTCAGTGTATCTCAGAGGCTTTTAAAGAAGATTTAACTGATCCAAAATGGGCAGGATAATAGATAAAATTTCTCAGTGGGTAAGTGTATCTTGAAACTGAATTTATCTCCCCAAGGAATTGTAAAAGTCTTATTTCTTAGTGTCTTAAAACTAGGAAGAGCTGGACACTGGAATAGATAACAGAGATAAAAGTCTGGTTTAGGACTGTTATATAAAATGATGGTGCTAGGTTAGAATTGCCTGTATTTTTTTCATGTTTTTCATTTCTGCAAGTAAACAGGAGAGATACTGAAAAATCTTCAGTAGGATATGGCAGATTAACCAACCAGTAGAAAAAATGCACAAGTGATTTCTTTAGAAATATGGGACTGAGCCCCAAGCACCTCAATCCTTCATTTTTCTTGTCTCTCTTGACCTTAAGTGCCATGTTAATTTTGTGATGCTTGTTCCACCCCTTCTCACCCATTTGCTCTGTGGCCTTTTATTTAATCATTCTCCATCAGCTTTACCAATTCAATAGTTTCAACTTTTATTCCTGTTACAAATCTATGATGCTAGCAACAGAAAAAATAGATTAGATTCTGCCCAAGCTAACAAGTAGAACAGAGCTTTGTGCTTATGTGGAACTTGAAATATTCAAGATTAAATTTTACATCTCCCTTGAAGGATGTGAGTGAATTAACGACCCCAACAAATTACTGTATTAGAACAGCTAATGTAGTCTAAAACCACTAGAATTTCATTTTAATGAAATTACAGGCTCAGTATTACAAGATTATCAAATTATATCACTGAATGTTATTGGTGGTGTCAATGCAGCCAAATGTTTAGTTGCATTCTTATTTTTAAGTAAATAATCCTAGTAAATTTAGGCATGTGTGCACTACTGGATTAGACTCTTTTTCCGTAATACATTTTACCAGATTTATTGGCTTTTAAACAAAATGAATATACCATTTTCCTTCTTGCAGCTTGTGTGTTTTATACACACATTTACTACGTTTTTATGAAAACAGAAAGAACGTAAGCAGATATGCTTTCAAAATCCAACTATACTAAATATCATGTGAAAATGCTAATCTTTGCCAAAAATGCCCTCATGGTAAGTTTATTAATTAGGTTTGGCTTTCACAAGGCATCTGCAGCACCATAAATAAAGACTGACGTATCATCCACCTGTACAAAACCAAAATATGCTTCTGGCTCCCATTCTGTATTGCTTGACTTTGGTCTCCTTTCTGAGCACAGATCCCTGTGTGGTTTGGAGACCCTGATTTACTTACCTTTTGTCTGCGTCAAATCTTAAAAGACATGACTTTCTAAAATTTATTGTTCATTTCATTGTATTTTCCACTTTGATAGATTTTTTTTTTCCCCATTATGATACCAGTAACACCAGCAGGTGCATCTCGTGTTTAGCACCTCCAGATCAGCAGAAGCTTTAGAAGGTTTAAGTGAGAGAGTGGTCAGTTATGAAAAAAAACCCTTCATCAGAAAATCTCCCTGTTGGTCAGTGGTTGACTTAGTCACATTTGTGCCTAAACATTAAATCTAATTGGAGTATTGACAGGTTGCAATTATCCTGGGCAAAAGAACACTTTAATTCCTATTAAACCTCAGTGATAGATTATAGCAACAAACCTCTTCAATTCCTTATACATTGAAAATCAAACATTACATTTTGAATTGCAAGACCTTGAATGAAGGAAAGGTAAAATTCAGTAACAGAATAAATACAACTTTGATTATCCTTTATATTCAGCTTACCATGGGTCTTTCAGATAAATAGCTCCCTTTTTCAAATCAAGCTTCTACATATATATTGTTATATAACATGAGAACTAATTACACACCTGCTGCTTATTTGTGCAGAAATCTATGGTATACAATATTAGCACTCATAGAGGTTTGATTTTTATAGGTCTATATTGTTGCTGATTTCTGTCACTGAGGGGCTGCATGCAAAGAAACACAGTGACAATGTGCTTTTGTTGAGTTGTCTGAGAACCTGGTGATCTTCATGAATTAATCGTGTTTTAATCTTTGGTTATTCTCTCCTTTATAGCCTACGTTTCCTCCTCAAGAAAGACATTCCTGGTTAAAATTCCAAAAGATAGTTTGAAGAAACCAACCTGAGCAATGGAGGTCTTCAGATTTGTGTCTTTGTGTGGATCTCCAGAAAAACTAAGGATGAGTTTAGGAACTTCAGGCACTGCTGTTTCATTTCTGACACTTAAGGTGATATGAATGATTTTGCAGTTTAAGCTTCCAAACTGCTAATTTCATTCTGCATGGTTTCTCAGTAGTAGGGGGAATTAGTGCCTTGTCAGCAGAATGCTTTTAAAGAGCTGCCCCTTGAAATAATATTATTTATTGTTTGCATAGAATTATAGCTTATGTATCCGATATAGTTCTGAGAAGTTTCATTAAATAATAATGTACAAATGTGAAGTGTATTAACTCTGTTCAATGCTTCTCTTAAAAGTAAATTATTTAGTAAAGCAATTGAAAATAGAAATGACAGATTACTGGATTTGCTTTTCATGGTTGAGGGCAAATGGAGAGTCAGAATACTGGAATGCGCTTCTAGGTGTGGAGACCTTGGGAAGCAATGGCAAGGAGGGAGAGGTGGACAGAAAATTTTGCTGCCAGGGAAAAGCTTTAGCTTGGGAAGGCATTTGTCCTCATGCAGGATGCTGTGTGTGTTCCCTTTATCTGTCTGCTGAGAGGTAACTCCCTTGCTGCAAGTGATAAAATTGTCACAGCCGTGCCTGGGGGCCCCTGCAGGGGGGGTCGTGCAGGCCACCATAACCACAGGGGAGGAGTTTTATTCCTGAACTGTTCCAAGTTATTGCAGCAGTGTGAAATTTCGGTAAAGAATTTGATTTGAAAATTTCCTTTCGCCTAGTTTAGTCTAAATTATTTAACAAAACATGATGGCAACTCTACTGGTTGACACAGGGTTATGTCCAAGGTCCTGTGTCTGATGCGTCCGTGCCCTCATGCCATGCTGGGGTTAGATTTAGCCACTCACCAGTAAGGAATTTTTTACTTACCTTTTGTGGGAATGAAATCCAGGTACATGAGATGCATAAAACCCTGATGTGAATCAACAAGTTTTCTTACCAGGATGATCTCAGGCCAAGACTGGGATGTACTACCGATTGTGTTCTCCCAGTGCAGATACAGATACTTCATTTGATTTGAAAATTTACTTATTTTTCATGGTTACCTTACTTGATTTAATAAATTTTCAACATGTTTGCCAGAAGTGCTGGGTCTGACTAGGTCTAGCTCTCACTCAAAGCTGTGAAATCCTATCCAGAGTGTTAGGGCAGAACATACAAAGGGAAGAAAAAAAATCACAGGAGTTAGCAAAAGAGGCTGGAAAACCTACCACCTGAAAAAAAACTGACATAAAATGATTTTAACCAAACCCATCAAGTAGGCTCAGTGCTAATGAACTACCTGTCACGGTGTGAAGGGAGAGGAGCAGGGGCTCGGGCCCCCTCAGGTGAGCCCCCTCCCCTCAGGTGAGCCCCCTCCCCTCAGGTGAGCCCCCTCCCCTCAGGTGAGCCCCCTCCCCTCAGGTGAGCCTCCCTCCCCTCATGTG